>DWJZ01008522.1:0-11296 GCA_018249125.1 Asbolis capucinus
ATACATATATACTTTTAAATAAATACTTAAATAGATATTTCTATTAAACACCCAGACACACAGAACAAACATTCCTGCTCATCACAGAAAAGTTTGTCCAGGGTGGGAGCCGAACCTACGACCTCCGGTGTAGTAGTCAGGTTCAATAACCATTAGACCAACCGGCTTGTGAATAACAATTTACGCGTAAATAAATTACAAATAAACAGATGTAAGGTTAAGGAAGGTTTTTTTATGATAAAACCATGCGTTTGCATTAGTTATTGACATACACTGAAATTATTAAATAGTAAAACATATGCCAGAGTAATTATGCAAAGTTTCATAACTTCAGTTCTAGCATGTACTAAATAACAAAATTTAAACTTTGAGAGTCTATGTTCAGTTATGATTTTGCACTATGGTCCTTATACAGAAATAGTGGCCTATCTATATCCTCTGAGGCCCGTGGCAAATCCATTGGGACTCCAGTAATAAATCAATGAGACAATTTCCAAGTTATGATGGTGAAAATGTTTACTATATATTGTTTAAAATGTTTGGTCAGTTCTGAACCCGCAGACTAGGAGTCCGTGAGGCCGGAGGCCCCATTAGGTCGGGGCCCGTGGCATTTTGCCACTCATGCTACCCTATAGTTACGCCACTGTCAAAACTATTGATATACGCCGAAATAAAGGGCAAAAAAAATAATGAAATGAAGTGTACTTGATGAATATGTAATATAATACAGTAAACATATTCATCACCTTGACGTGACTGTGGCCTACTTTTTAATCTGGCGGTATGTGTGGTACTGCTTTCAGTTTCTTACCTCGCTCTTACTTGCGAAGGCTGGCATTCCCACGTTCGTCTTTTTGACGAAATAATTGTATTGGTGTAATATTATGTTAGTTTCTTGAAAGGGCCAAAATTACTGATGTAATAAAAATGCGAAGGTTTGTTAGGATGGATGGATCGATGGTTGGATGTATAATGGTTGAACAAACGTAGCCTATGTTTATCCTCAAATTCTATTCTATCTATGTACCAAGTTTCATCAAAATCGGTTCCGCGGTTTAGACGTGAAAAACTAATAGATAGACAGACAGACGGAGTTACTTTCGTTTGTTTAGTAAAAATAAGGATCAACTGACTCCAAATCACTCCTAAGACCACAATATTGATACATGTTGCCAAAAGTTTTTTTCAAAATTAGTCCAATAGTTGAGTTTATGCATTAAAAATAAACAAACTAATCTTTCGTCTTTATAATATTATACAAGTACAAAACAAAAAATCTGAGTTAATTCATTGTTTTCAAATATTTATGAGAATAGAATAAAATATTTCGTTATCTACAAAGATTTTCAAAGCAAAACTACTTTAAAATATAATTGTATAAACATTTTAATATCGTTCTGGTTGTTTTTAGGTGTTAAAATTTTGGTATTAGGTATGCTTTAAATTTATTATGCTACAAGGTCACAAAGTATCGAAAGTTACTTTTAATGCCGTGTCATATTTGGTATGCATCTATTTCATTAAATAATGCCAACTTTTATAATAACTACTCTACACATTTTTGTTCTATGAAACGGGAGCTAATTTTGTTTTTATTATCGCCTCGAAATTCCCATAAAAATGATTTCATACGTACGTCACTTGCTGTTTAACGTGTAAACTAAATAAAAGACATTTTTATTAGGGTTTGATATAATTATTAATCAAAATTAACCAAAAATTTCTTTTGTCACGTGTGTAAAATTGGATTGTACATAATTTCAATAATGTAATTTTATACAAGATGTCCTATCGTAACGTACCAGCGATACGAGTTGACATCTACAAACAAACATACAGTATAAACTACGAAAAACAAATTTTAATAAAATTATTGAAAAATTACTGCCATTTCTAGGCCTTTGTTTAATTTGAGAATTGTGTGCAAAACGATAACCATGCGTACTCGGGCACCTCGTACGTTTCGGAACGGCCGCGTCTAACGAGATAAATTTATTTGCGGTTACCTAAGAGTAACAAGGACGGAAAGTGTAGCAACAAGTCGCTGGTGGGGGCGCGTTATCGCGTCACTGACGTCACGACCCTTTCACTCGCGAGTTTGTTGGAAGCCGGCGCGTTCCTTCAGTCCGCGCGGCTCGGTCACTGCGTGAGTACGCTCGCGCATTGTGTTCCTAAACGAACCACGCGTTACTCGTTTAAAAATATTTAACTAGAAAACTTTATCGGGACGTTACTTTACACGCAAAACCCTTTCGGTCCTCCGTGTGTTAACTCCCGTATTGTGCTGCCAAGATGGGCGTAATCAAAGTGACTCCCGACACCGCTTCTCTCATCTCCGCGTGTGACATGCTCGACGATATGAAGGTAAGTTGGGCTGGAGTGGAAGTCATGTGATGTCAGGGAATGGCGTGAGTCCAACGTTGGTTCCGCGTTAGTGAAAAAATTCGCTCTTTATTTAGCGTGCGTGGGCAGACACCTTCGTCACGGGATCTCGCGTAATTCAAAAATATGCGCTTTTACGCGACGGCATTCGCGCGACGGTACGCTCAATTGCAGATGGAAATACAAGTGTAAATGAGTGTATGCAGATGTAAAAAGTTATTTTCTAATTGACGTTTCGAAAGCGAATGCATCGAAATCGAAACAAACTCCCTGATAGAGGTTCATTAAAACATCGATTTCACAAAAATTTAAGCCTATTCACTTTCTACTCGTTCACTATCATGTTCGTTGTAATTTTATTATCGTCTTAAATATATGTTGAGTCAGAGCTATAAATTTTGACATAAATTTATTAATACATGTAAAGTGTTGTAACTATGAGGATGTTTACAAAATATCGAGCATTTAATAATAATATAGCCCTTTGAATTCAGCATTTATTAGCAAGACAAACGGTTTATTTTACTATGTTTTAACGCTTTTTAAACTCAACCTTTTAAGGCGTTGCTTAATCAGCTCAATAAGTAATTATATTTTCATCCTATTCCGCTTGTATATGTTTGTAGACAGAGTAGCCTAGAATGTATAGCTTGATAGAATTTCCAGATGGACTATTTGTGGTTAGGTTCTGTGGTTTTCTATCAGTGTTGGTGAAAACTTCGGCTGGTCAACGGAAGCGGTATCCTTATCAATTGACACCGTTGCTATATGGTGTCCTGGACTACGTGAGAAGTGTGAGAAAGCTTGCATCAGAAATTTAGTTGCGATTTATTCTGATTCCTCGTTTGTTTGCCTATCACATAAAAAAATATTACTCAAAACGAACTCGGTATTTTAATTTACAAATTAAATGAACTAAGATTGATGCGATGTTCTTAGAGGCTGTATATTTTAATTCGTTATACGAAATTGAATAAAAAAATCTACATTTTTAAGTACGAGTTCGAAAAGATTTATAATTTAAATCATACCAATCGTTACCTTTTCAAAAAATGTTAATAATATTGACAAAAAATATAAATCAGAAGATATAGATGGTTTCATTACTGAACTGTAAGTTATAACATTAAAAAGTATCATAAAATAGGTAGCACAGTTTAATAGTGACAAAAACATTTCAAACTAAGCGAGTTTGAAATATAGCGCCAGTTCGAATTTGTTTAACGTGTATTGCACTAGTATTTTAAAATATGTTTATTTCGTGACTCGGGTAGTTTAGTTTTATTTATGAGTTTTGACTTGATTAAAAAGATTATTTGGTTGTGATGAATTCGTCTAAGAACATAATTATCAGATAATATCAGCCCTGTTCGTAAAAGCTGTCTGTCGTCCTTTAATCTCTAAATCCTGATACTGTAACAATTTATTGTGTGGGATTAATTAGTAATTAAAACACTGTTATTTAAATAGAAATATTTTTTGATTTATTGAAATCATACTCGAAGGGAATATAGCGTAGGATATATAGGATGAATGCAATAAACCAAATTGAAATAAATCGTATGTATTCATTTGGCTATATCAAATTTAATTATAAAATTCAAATTGTAAAATATACAACTTTATTTTGTTTTATTATTTTTTTATTTAATTAATTTATTTGTATCGGGCAACTGAGGCCCATAAATAAACATTCACAAACAACAAAATATTGAATAATTCATTAATTAGTTTATGCGTCATTAGTATTTTTATTCAAATCAGAAAATACAAACTATCATAAGTTACTAAATGAAGTATTTATAATTGTGTTGTAATAGACATTTTGGTAACATTTTAAACTTCGAAGTAAAACAATTTTAGTTATATGATTTCATTCTTTAATCCTTCCTTCATTTGTAATTGTCTAGTTTTCCTTGCATTTTTCCTATAAATATTTTCTTACGTATGATTCAAGTCACAAATCTATTATGTCAATTTGCTGTTAATCACATTATGTAATGTTAATCTCTTCATTTTTATAAAGATGCTATAAGGTATGGTAATATTTGAGTACATGACGCAATATCCATGACAGCGCTATATAAAATGGTTTATCCTTGACAAGGCTTTTACGGTTAATGAGACTTGAAATGTTGATAACCCAGTCGGTTCAAACACAAGTTTTCTTACAACTAAACGTTACATTTAAAATATATTTTTACATTGATTCTTACGGAAATTTGCTACTTACCAGTTCTTAGAACTGTGACAAAATTTATTTCTAAAAGTTTCCTGTTGGAAATACCTGAAACTGATACTATACCAATTTATATCACAAACATATCAATGCATTTAACTGGGTCATACTGATCTCGATAAATTTATTTGCTCATTATTATAAATTCAACATCACCTTAACCGCAGTTAATTATATGTCACATTGTTGTATTTTAATCAGTCATAGTTTACTAAGATTCGCCCTGGACTTCGAGTTGTGTTGATAAAATGTACTCTTTGTTTTTCCAGATTATAACCTTTGTGCCAAATCGGTTCAGTCTGTTTTGCGTGAAAGACTAACAAATATGCATCCATCTGATCCTCCTCACGATAGTATCGCATTTACAATATTAGCAGGACAGGATTACAGATAAAAATAAAGCATATTAATAAAATGTCTACATCTATACGCTTTTCAATAGTAAATTGTATCATTGCCACGAATACGAGTGTAAAATGTACGTCTATACTCAGTGGAATTCCTTAGTGACTAAAATGCCAGTGGAGGCGCTCACGCAATGTTTTCGCTAGGCCGCGCCAGGCGCACGCGCAACGCGCATGCTTCTTTAGCTGAGAATTCTTTGTATTAATTTGCTTGAAATTACACATATATGAATTCATTAACGTGGTTTTCAACGGCGAAACAGTTGTAACACCAATGTTTCACTACACTTCGGCGATCAAAATGTATTCTCTATAGTCTATATCGTTTTAAGTAAACAATATAAAATTTACGAAGACATTATCAGTGCGGTAAATTATGACTAATACAAATAATCAATATGATTAAAAGAAAATTTAATTATGCTTCAAATTAGACTGATTGATTCAAAAGACGACTCAACATGATTAATAAGTGATATATTGAGATCGAATTAGTTCTAAAACGTGTCGAAAAACCATTTTTAACCGTTAAAGTATTGTGTAAAAACGCACTTAACCCCCTTCTAAGTGTAGCACAAAATACGTGATATAAAAAAACGAAAAATAACAATAACAACGACCTTTGTAACAACGTACGTCACATCGCAGATATGATCGACGAGATATATGATCGTCGGTCGGATCGTGAGCGTCGTATCCTTGATAGCAAGTGTAGCATTTTCTAATATGCAGGATGCACGTGGTATGTGGGTCGCGTTTTGAAACTCAATGTCGCGAGTGAGCGTTGGGCCTTACGGTCGGCTGGCCGTACCTGGCCTTTCAAGTACGTCCAGTAGATATATGGAAAGTTTTGTTTTATCTTGCTGTTCGCTTTTATCTTCATTTGCTGCTACTATCTGTCCAATGGGGATAGATTCTTCTACAATCTTATCTAATCCCATCACTGCAGGTAATGCATGCAAGTTTGGGTTACTCGACTTATCTCAGATGCTCAGTTTTCCTAAATTATTGAATTGAGTTATTTTGCATTTATAATAGACGTGAAAATTACAAATTTCTGTAGGAACTCGAAATTATGCCCTTCAGCTCATACAATGGTTCATTTCTACTTACACAAGCTAATCTAATCCTATTTCCATAGGTAATTCCTTTTTTGCCAAGTTTGAATTGGTATTCAAATTAGAATATCTCAGGATTTCAGATTTGTTAATTGTTTTTAAATTAGGTATATAACAATAATATAATAGAAGTGCAGTCCGATCGAAAGTTGTATATGTTTCTGATATTTAACTGATGTAAACGTTTTAGAGCTATGCTCCCTATTCGAACTGCCTATTCCGATCATTGATTATAATTGAAAACGAATCATAATATAAGGACTACTAGAATACCAATCGTTGCGTGTCGTTGTTATCGACAGTAGGTAGTGGTGCCTTCTGTACAACATAGTATCTATCAGTAATTCTCGATTCGTGTTCTCAGATATTTGTAGCAAGTGCGCTTGCTATGTTCCTGCAGCTCGCGGCGCTAATCTTTCTAATGGGAGCTCGACATACAAGGGATTTCAGACGGAAAAGTAAACTTTACCCCATCATTGGCAATTTGTGCATATGTTTACTATTTTGCACGTGCACCTTCATGCAAGCTATTATGGTAGTATAGATAAAGAAATAATATTTTTTGTTGGCGTTACATCAATGAACAAATAAATAATAAAATCGTATTTATTTTAGGGTGTTTCATCGCAAGAAAATTGCGAAAAAATAGCTTTATTGTTACATTACTCGCATATAACTTGTGCCATGTGGATCCTGGTCCTAGCAGCTGCCGTTACGGAGTATTGTGTCTTCGAAACCATATCCCCCAATAGATTCTTCTACCTTTTCGGATACGGTGTACCTGCGATACTTGTCATGGTAGGTTGAGTCTCAGCATGTAATAAAACATACCAATTATTCTACTTCATGATGTGTATAGCTGTGTTTGGTTTTAGTTTGATTTTGCGCTGTCAATGGAACAGTATGAAACAAAGCATTATTGCTGGATGTCCATTGAAAAAGGCATGGTGATGGGTTTTATGGTGCCAGCCATGATACTTATTATTCTCAACACCGCGTTGATTATAATTGGGCTACAGAGTGTAAATAAGAAACAAGCTGATATGTTAACAGCTAGAATAGAAGAGTTGTTTGATTACCATATTGGAAATCGGGCTAAGAACGAATCAGTACAGATCGAAGAACAAGGAAGTGTAGAAACACTAGAGAAGTATACCGGGGAGCACAGCAGGAAGAACACAGACAGCACCCACTCCTTGGACAGAGAGTATGATGATGACGGCAATTACGTCAATGGTAATGATGATAAAAATGCTGAAACAGAAAGTGATGTAAGTACAACTGGTCTCTCTCAATCACTCATTACAACTGCAACTTTGTTTATCACAGCTGGCGATACTGACATGCATATTTATTTAACTTTATGGTAAGCAAATATACTCTATTTCAACATTTTTTAATGGAGTAGATTGCATAGTAAAGACGTTTATATATATATCTATTTCTTCTTTGGATCATACGGACAACTGCGAAGTAGTCATGTCTTTTCATCTTATAATTATTAATTTATATTTTAGACCAATAAAGGGGCAACGCAAGACAAAAACCAATTAAACGTCCTGTTTAAAGAAAACTTGTCAATAAAATGGAGCTGGTATACTGAAAGGAATGAGCTCAAGGCCTATTTAAACCTTTGCTTGATATTGGAACCATTTTTCGCTATTAACTGGGTTATGGGAGTTGTGGCTCTAGAGAATGCTTCTCATTGGTCTACTCCTGCAATTTATTTAATTCTCGTTCTGGCTATGGTGAGTACGCAGTGCTTGAAGATATGTCATATCGTATCGATCTTACGGAACACATGTTTCTGAATGATTGAATACACTTACAGAATGTATACCTGCTGGGCACAATTTCGACTAACTTGCCAATTGTGAATGAACGTACTGACCCAACTCCACCCCTCTGCGAAGAAGTCGTTGTCGAACAACAATCTTCTACTCGAACTGTCAGGTACACTCATTATATTTCAGAATACAAAGCAAGATCGTTGTTTGAAATGTTCAGACACAAGAAGTTCAATGTTATCGCCCAGTCCCGCTGTCCCATCGCTGGGGCTCGGCTCTCCTCTCGCGATGAGAGCGATAGAGGCTGCAGTCTCCCACGCTGGCCAACATCAATCAAGATCAGTACATGTAATAAATCTTTACATAGAGTCTTTATAAAGAGATATGTAGTTTTCAGTGATGTGTTGTGCTAAAGTTGTATACATATTTACATGATTGTTTTTAGGATCACTGACAGCATGCCGCTGCTCCACCCGGCTGTGTCCCAGCCCAGTGTCACTCCCGCTCCAGCTGATACGATCAGTACTATTAGTATATAAACTGGCAATCTGACTGACCTGGATCCTATTCAACGGTCCAGTTACCCGGTGACTGAGTTCTGGCCACGCCCGTAGTAAAGCAACAATGTTTCAACGGTTCATGTATATACTTTGTTGCCTCTCCATATATTAAAAAAATGCAGGGTGTGGTCTCTGCCGTTATACTGTGGCATTTTGAAATGTGTCATATCTACATTAAGATCAAATTTGAATGTTGTAAGCTTATATCGAATATTTACATAGTTATTGAAAGGAAATGAAGATATCGATCGATGTTCTTTAATTGATTAACATTTGATTATTACATTAAATGTGGAATTCGTGTGATTACTGATGAGGAATATCTTTTATTGCAAGTTTGTAGAATTAATATTTTAAATCATGAAAATAAAAAATATTATATAGTACATACGTATGTAAGCAACAATTAATGATCGAGTGTGATTAAATAAAGTAGGTGTACAGCAAGGATGTCCCAATGGCCTCCCTCCTTATCGGAACCGAAGCTCCGCGGCAGCCCTGGTAAACAGATGCCAAACTTTAACGAACAGATAAGAAAATATAAAATAAAAGGCTATAACTAATATTATTGTTCTTTGCTGGAATTTTTACATCAATAGTAGTTTCATATTCGAATGCTATAAACTGTTATTTATAAAATATTGTAGATGTAGTTTTTAAAATGAAATTTTACTAATCACTTTAACTTAAATTAAAGTTTAAGTGAATATGTAGTACTATAACATAACAAAATTTCAATTATTGTCAAATCTAATTAAAATGTGTTTTTAGTTTTAATTTATATAAAAACAGTTAAAACTAAAGTCACCACAGAGAAGTCCCTCAAAATATTGATATGAAAAACTACCATTTTAATTTATTAAGTTGACAAATTTCTAATATTTGACGTGATCATTCACATCTTCATCGTAGTAACGTCGGAAATGTCCGACTCTGCACTTAAGTTAGACACTTCTCACAGTCCGGTTGAACGACATGTGGTATCTTGCCGTTATCGAGTTGTTCAGTGGATCCTCTAGTTTGTTTGTAATTGTAAAATTAATAGTCAGAATGGGCAGGATGTTAGATCAACAACCACATATCATAACATAAACTTAATACTAAAACTATGATATTATAAAAATACAAATGTTTAATTAGTTATATTGTGATCCGGGCTTGCGCCTCAACGCCTCGCTGGAATTATATTTATTTCGTTTAGGTCACTTAACGAAATTCAAAGATAACAATAGAAAGTCTCTATATCAATTAATTAAATAATTATAATTATTAACAAAACATTTATAAGAATATTATATAAAAAAACAAACAAAAATTTAAAGTAATGCCTGAAGTCTGCGATAGAAAACACCTATCCATTATCGGCTTTATAACAACACGAACTTCGCTCGTCGTCCCCGGGAAACGGTCAAATAATTGTATTTTACTTTGCCTGGTGTGTTCCCAACACGTATCCTGTTGGTCGACGACGGTCCACTTTGTCTGTAGCACATCTGTTCTGTTCCACGACGTACTACGTGCTTGCTTGTCTGTCTGTAGTCCACTCTTGCTTGAGCCTACCGTCCGACGCAGGCTCGCTTACAATGGAATATTAAGTTATTATCCAACTACCAATTGACAATGAGACCAAAAATTTACTGGAAATTGCATTGTCATGCAACTCTGTATAATTATGTCCCTGTATATTGACAAACGTTACCATAGGAGGGATTCATGTGTTATCAAATGAACCCAGCCACTCCAGCCAAATGAGTTTTAAGCTATTTGAAATGAATATTTACTCTTCTTACCTTAAGTGATTTACTTACTTTATTAAGTAATTACTTTAAGCGATTTAAAATTTCCGCGATGCGTTCGACTCAAACAGTACCTGTACAATGTTTGACTATAATTAGAGTCCTTTGTTCTCATTTCGACAAAAGTCGTGAACCACGTCGTAATTGTAACAATCGATAGTATTGTAAGCCGACCAATAGGTGTGGACTGTATAGTCCAGGTTTATATAAACCGCCACTTTGAATCAACCAATTCACTCTTCTAAAGAAAGTTTATCTACGATTCTGCAGCTCTACTCTAAGCCGAAGGCTGTTTGTCCACCGCATCCATCTCCGTCACGGCAACGCATGGGAGAGGAAGGCTCCGAAGTAGTGTACATTTACTTTGGTGGCTTGTTCACCGCACTTTCGCCATCCAAGCCGCCGAAATTTCCGCTAGATCGGCGTGACCATTTGAAGGGGCTCGAGAGATTGACGGACCGATATGCAAGCAATACAAAACACATTTGAACATGTCCATCGCGCCGTCGGAGAACAAGTAACGAAGGGCTTTTCATAGATATGTACTATGAACTAACGTACTGGAGAAGACATTCTATATTACTGATATGTTCCGCTGGTCGTCTGTTAATTTTTGTGCAAATCTAACTGTAAGCAAATTTAAAATTCCTTAATTTGTGTTGATATATGATATATGCAACTAAATAGGAACAAATAATTTTCATCCGCCATGTTTCATTTTTAATTTTCTTATGTATATTGACTATACTGGTCCGTCGTTTAAGTATTGTCTGCACGCCGCGGAGAACGTCTGCAGCCACAGGGTTATGATCGGAGCTCTGTCAGATCGAGTGATGCAAAAAATAATAATTATTATTCCACTTTTTAACTTAGGAAAAAAGGTTGTTATATGCAATAGTTCGCTTTGAATTTCGAAAACATTAGACTTGAAATCGTATTACAGGTATAGAAATAATTATATCGTGAAAGATGACAACATCAAAGCGAATCAAAGAGTAAACAAATTATAT
>DWJZ01008523.1:0-11292 GCA_018249125.1 Asbolis capucinus
ACACCCAGACACACAGAACAAACATTCCTGCTCATCACAGAAAAGTTTGACCTGGGTGGGAATCGAACCCACGATCTTCGGCGTAGCAGTTCTTTCACTAACCACTAGACCAACCTGCCTATCGTTAGTCACAATTAGATCCGCTTATGGAAAATCTCAAAACCTACAGGACCAGAACGAACAAAAAAACGGTCATATATAAACTGTTAGAATTCTAGAAACTCGAGCGACCTATATATCATTGCGTGGCTTTGGCGCTAGCAACATACATTAAAACTAGCTTGAATAATCTTGCCTCATTTTACACCTGCCTACGAAAATGGTATGTGCCGGTAAAGTAATATGAGCTATATTCCTGTGCATTCGATCATGCTGGCAATGTTAAGTATTTTAAACTGTACGATATAAATGTACGTTGAAACTTATTTGTCTATATAAGATGAGGAAACAGCGTTATTTAGAGTTACTCAACGTAATTTAACTCGTAGGAATTATGATAGAATTGGCAAATTAAAAAAGAAAAAAGAAACTTCCAAAGAAAGTGATAAGTGAAAATTTATATATATTTCTAAAGTCAAAAAAAAAGTGTCACCAATAATTATTGTTGTGAAAACCTTTGTAGTAATGTGAAAATTCAATTTCACTTTAACATTTAAAAAACATTAAATAACCAGTAATTCATTTAAAATTCTTACTTATTTTATCTTTATAAAGGTTTTTCAACTTCTTCAGAATGTAACCTAGATTTCTAAATTATCTGTTCTGTAGTGGATAGAAATAAAAGAAGAAACATGAGAGACAGAATAATAAATTGAATCAAAGTTTATAACGGAGAAAGTTTCCAGAAATGTTACAGAAGAGTCTGTAGAAGAAAACCAGAATTATCTACGGTGAAGCTGTGTAAATTCTTACTCCATAAATGAAAAAAGTAACTATCTGGTTGTTACCTCTCCACGTCTAAACTACTGAACCGATTTTGATGACACTTGGTAGAGAGGTAGAATAGAAATTAAGGAAAAACATACACTACGTAAAATAATTACCAAAATAGCACAACCTGCAAAAAATTGTGTTAACTGTTAACTGATTGTTTTAAAAACATTGCAGATGAATTCGATTTCTGGATGCATGTAGGATTCAAACTTAGGGCCATCTATTTCAGAGATATTCAAACTCTGAATGCCACCTAACATTTTATCAAATAATATAAGATATAAATAAATAAATATCCTTGGACAACTCACACACGGCCTGAACCAAATCTGAACTCAAACTTAGCTTAACCAAACTAAGTTCTAAATACATACTTATATTAATATTTACAACCAGACACACAGAACAAACATTGCTGTTCATCAAAAAAAGTTTGACCTGGGTGGGAATCGAACCCACGACCTTCGGTGTAGCAGTCAGGTTCACTAACCACTAGACCAACCGGCCTGTCATGTTATTCACGCCGATATCGACCCAGGTGCATGGAACATGGTGCCGGTTGAACTGCATTTAATTTAGTTTCCATATTTCATTTGGATCCGTTCAATAATTTCTGCGTTTAAAGTAAAAAAATACATTCACCCTCACAAACTTTCACATTATATTTGTAGGGTAACCATAGATTAAAATATTAATAGATTTTACTAAACGCTTGTGACGTCACCAGTCTATGTTACAAGTTGGCATTTATATTCGCTGACTCTGGCGAGTGCTGGTTTTCCTCATACCGCTTGCTTCATACATGCGTCAGCGATTGATAGAAAGACACTCAATACCGAATAAAATGCGCTATCTCCTCATTACTGAGGAAGCTTAGACCGTACTCCATCGTTGCTCCAATGCTGAATAGCGCCAAAACTAAATGTTTAAAACCTTTAACGGCTGCTGTGTGAACGAGATCTTAAAAATGACATGAAATAAATTATTTGACTTTGACCAGGAAATTAACATAGGTTTGATTTTATCCCGATTGTAGGTTCCCTTGGGATGGACTTTTCAATGTAGTAACAAAAACTAGTGGACGGAGATTTTTTTTCCGTCAGTTCCGTTTAGTAGTTTTTGCGTGAAGTATCAAACAACTATCCTTAAATATTTTCGCATTTATAATTAGTGATATAATTCGCAAATCCGCAGTATATTTTGACAATGCATCCGCAATCCGGGCACGCGGTGCACTGTGCGTCACGCGCGGACCCTGACCTCGTTTCCACCGCTGTGCCCGCGCGGGCGCAAACACTGCGCGTGTGTGCGCGCGCCTGTGCGTGTGTTATGTCATACGAGCTAGAGCGTGCTGCGTGCAAGTTATGATGTTTGCTCTTCTTGGGTGTTTTTTATTTAGCATTCTGCCCGCGGCTTCGTTCGTGTCATGTCTTTATAAAATATAGTCGACTAGCTGGACCCGGTGTACGTTGCTACGCATCAACTCAACAACCATGTGTTCGATCATTATAAATATGTTACTAAAACCTACTCCAGATAATTCTGAAGAAAGTTGCTAAGACATCTTTTACCATTTCAGAGTGTATAAAGGACAAATAAACTCACAAACATTCATTTATATATATATATATATATATATAGATTCATTTATATAGATACGTGTTATATTCCAGACTATGACCTATATGCCAAGTTTCATTATAATCCATTCAACAGTTTCGAAATTCAAACACCCAATCTTATAAATGTCTAGATCATCCCAGAGGAAACTACAACCGCGATAGCCCGCGTCTATTCCGCGGTTTATCGTTTTGCGTGTTTATCTATATTTAAACATTAAAATACACTCATTTATTTTTTAAATAAACATATTTTTTTAAATTTTAAATGGGATTATTAACATAAACGTTTTTTTTCATTTTTCCTTCCTATTTTTATTTTGCGGATTACCAAATATTTCGGAGACATAGTCTGTTTTATAACGTAAATTTTTGTTTCAAAGCAATGTTAAAGTCTCAAAATAAAAATATAAAATCCCAAGTAGAGCATACACCAATGGTGCGTTGCGCAAGTGGGTACACATCCGCGCGTCGCCTTGAGACCTGTTAGCAACCGCCACTTGCTTCAAACTGGCTGCCGGCTACCGCTCCCAGCTCCTACATACACTGCACTCCTAGTACACTACACTCTTAGACACACTACACACTTAGACACATACACTCTGAGTGACAATACACTCCTAGATACACTTAGACACATACACTCCAAGTGACACTACGCTCCTTGGTGCATTACTCATATAGACACACTATAATCATAGATATACTATACTCCTAGACGCGGTATACTCCTAGACACACATTACCTATTCTTAAACACACTACCAAGGCATACTACCTACTCCGGGTCACACTATACTCCTAGTCAGACTACACTCCTAGATACACTATACTCTTAGACACTCCTAAACACCCTATTTTTCTAGAAAACGCGAATCCATTCTCCACATTAATTAACTTAACTAATCCAGCCAACATTTCTCATCCCCCCCCCAGACGAACCGGGATAAACCCCCAATTTTCAGACACATTTACTATTCCTGATATTATAAACAGCATTACCAACGAGCAGGTATTCTCATCTTCCTACACCACAAACATCATCTTCCTACACCCCAGTCCTAATGTAGGGCTGGAGATCCCAGCAATGCTATTTGTAGAACCAACAATTTCGGCACAAAGCTGGAACGAAGCAAGGGCGGTTTAGTAGTAAAAAACTATATCCAATAATATAATTATATATATATTACAATTTATATAATTATACATTAAACTTGTAATATAATTTATATATTAACTATCATTACTAGTTGCCTAATCCTGAGTTTCAAAATACGTTCTATTTATATCATTGTAATGTATTTTACTAAGAAAAATATTGGACCTTCTTGGCAGTTACTAAGACATGATGCCAACCAAAAACCAAGCGAAACATTACTAACGGTATATTTACCGAGATAAGCGACAATACCGCTTTATCTCCAGCAGACAAACAAACTTCTAGCCCCTGATGCCTGCAAACACACGGTTCATACCGGTTATTTATTGAAAGATATTAAAACCTTTGTCGATATAGCCTAGTAGTTTCTGTGTTCAGTTTGTCAGGAAGACCTTTTTTATATATTTCAGCATATTCTCTACAAATTCAAACTTCATTATTGTATTAGTGCAGTTATTAATATATATTTTACATCTACAAAAATTTCGGAAAGGTGCGTCTTTAAAAAGAAACGACAGAAAAGGTTTAGCACACCTACAAAAATTTTGTACACTAATTTCCACCTGCGGCTTCAGTCGCATAGTGTGTTTATAAGATTAAGCCAGATTATAATTCTTAATAATTTCATTGAGATCCGTTCAGTAGTTTTTCTCTGAAGTAAAAAACATCCATCCATCCTCATAAACTTTCGTAATTATAAATGTGAAAATTTGAAAGGATGGATGGATGCAAAGATGGATGGATGTTTGTAAGAAATAAACTACTCGAAAACTAAAGATTTCTTTTATAACCGCTTTAGTAAATTTATGATTCGAGTGTGAGATGTTTTTAGTAATTTCATAGAATCCATTATTCATAGAGTATTAAGAAGTTTGTTTTTTGATACTGTAAGGATCGTTTGTTATTGGGTGACACGGTTATTGAAATCGAGGTTGTTTCTGTGAGTGCGTTGAATTGCTCGTGGTTCAAACGGGTTACGGGGCTATTGTGGTAAAATTAGAGCTCTGTGGACTTCAAGTCCAGAGATCCAGCTGTAGAGGGGAGACGGGAGATACCGAACATTCCTTGTATGCTTTTGAAGGCTGCTGGAGGGTTTTAGGGGGTGGGAATTAATCTAGGGTTCGGATATCTTTCGGGGATCTCGCCTCGAAAACAAAAAAGTCTTATTAACCACTAGCTGTACCCACAGCTTCGCTTGCATTCGCTTTCCATTCCATAAATCCGATACAACTTTCATCAACTATTCCAAAAGAATCCTGCAGTTATTCGGAATAAAAAGTATCCTGAATGTTAACCCGGGGTATAAGTAATAAGGTTCCCACGTTTCATTAAAATCCATCCACGGGTTACAACGGGATGCACGTTCAGACAGACAGACAATAATTCTAAAAAATATATTTTCGTACAGTTTACATTAGTAACATCATCTAAATTTACAATAAATCAATAGAAAATTTGTCTTTTGATTTTATTATAGTATAAATACATGATGAAATGCGTATATATGCGTTTTATTATACGAACCGCAAGGGAACAGAATAACTTGCCTGCGTCGATGTTCCCACCTAAGTATCTTGGGAGTCTTCAAGAGATGAGTGACTAGGCATTTACTAAGTTAGTGTGTCCAACATCTTAAACATTATCACCACTTTCCGTCAGGTGGGATTGATGGATGCATTAACTTATTTTTAATTAAAAAAAAACTTGAAAAAATGTTGTATTAAAAAAAATTATAATCTAACAACTGTGCATAATCAGGATGGTACCAACAGTATGAAGAGTCAACATAGTCATCTGTCTCTTTTAAAACTCTTTTTTGCAAATATATTCTCATAAAATAAAATAAAACGTCCATCAAGTCTATTAATATAATATATGAGATGTTTTAAATAAGATGAAATACCGTTACTAAGTGGAACGTAGCACACAACTGGATATAACAAGCGGTCGGCTACCACCCGCCATTACGCCAGCGGAAATACCATAGACTATATTACCTTAATAACGTATGTACCTATGTATTACCTACTCTGTACAATAAATATGCACCGCCGTATTCCCGCCTGAATTGCAAGTTCCAATTTTAAAATTACAACTTTTTTGTGGATGTCTTTTCTATTCGGCTTGATAGGTTATTAATCAGCGAATTTAGAAGTTTTCATGGAACTGAACAATACAATATTTTTTTTATAATTTTAGTATGTCTGATAATGCAAAAAAGGAATGATTTGTTTCTGAAAAAACACTACTAATTTTTCTTCAAGCAATTTCTAAATGTCGATATCAATTTATCTACATAAACATACATATATTTAGTAGTATGTTGTCTATTAACGTTATCCTATTGCCGCGTCTGTAAAACCTAGTACCGGCCAGGCTCCTTGATTCCGTACGACAACCTTATTCGTGTCAATGACAAGCACACACACACACGCACACACCCGGACACGCGCAGTATCGCGATCGCGATTGGCTAAGATGTGTGATATCTGTGAAGGTTCGCTATATCTGGAACATGGTGCATACGAGAAGTGGAATTATCTAGCATGTGACACATACTTGGGTAATTGTGCATTCGAATGTTTGTTGCTGGTTTTGATAATGATTGTAGTATCTTAGATACAGAATATTAATAATTTTACAATCACGTTATTAAAATATAGTAAGTGTAGGTTATAAAGGAACTTTGCAACCAAAAATACTTCTGTATCACGTTAACTAAGCGGTGATAGTCTAGTGTTTAAGAATTCGGCCTCCTGCTCGGGGGGTCCGGGTTCGAATCTCAGTGTGCTTCTGTCTTTTTGGAGTTATGTGCGTTTTAAGCCTTTAAATGTCGCTCTCTCTCTATATTACGGTGGAGGAAAACATCGTGAGGAAATCTGCTTGCCGGGGAGTTTGCAAAATTCAGAGGTGTGTGAAGTCTGCCAATCTGCACTTGGCTAGCGTGGTGGGCTATGGCCTTAACCTTCTCATTCAGAGAAGAGACCCGTGCTCAACAGTGGGCTTTATGGATTGAGATCAATAGGACGATAACAAAGTAAATGAGTAAAAAATATAAGTAAAAAAAAATGAAGCCAGATAAAAAGATAGACGACAAAAATAATCTTCTATTCCTTACCAGTAGCGAATTTCCCATAAAATATTTTTCAGATTATATTCTGCCATTTTGTTGCCTCGATAATTAGGCACAAATGTCACATCACACACATCATCAATTCACAGTTTTCTAGTAAGCCAGCAGTAAGGGTTTCAATGCTAGAGTGCAGAAGAAAGTACGGGCATGGCAAAAATATTTTCATTGCTTAACATTTTGCAAAAACTCAAAAATATGTTCATAGTATCCTACATTGTACATAAGGAATAGCCCGCAAGTGAACACGAGTTTCTCATAGCTGAGAGTTACTCCATGAGATGCACTAAAGAGGCAATCCTCATTATCTTGAGGAAGCCAAGAGGCTAGAGCCTGGAGGCTGGTCCAATGTAGATTGTTGGTGCCTTGTCTATATACGTAGTTTAATCAAGTTTGTCCAATATGTCCATTACATCCAAGACATGGTCCACCTCCAATACGTATTGAAGAAGCGTGAAGCATACTCTAGGCCTCCTCAGTATAAGTGAGCAATCAATAGATTGAAGCCATCCAAAACTGAAACCATCACGGGTGGAACAACAACCACCAACAAAATGCGACAGGAAAATGATGAAACCTCACCAGGTAAATTAGTAATGGACAAACAGGACTCACCCAAATGCATTCCCAGCAGACATTATGCGAAGCACCAGAGTATGGTGTTGCAACCGCGATCTAGGACGAACCACTCATCAATTTTAATAGCTTATCATTTGCTGAAAACGAAATCCTTGCAGGTAAAGGCGAGGTTACACGGAGTTTAGCCTACAAAGTTAATTGCTTATAGCTTTGAAGTTTCCATATTCAAAAGGCGATAAAGTGACCTTAAGCAAAAGAACGGAAAATGAGGATTACACAGGATAAAAGCATTGCTACAGGTGATAAACGATATAATAATATAAAGATAGAGAATGGCTTCAGCCCTGTCATGGTCCATTATTGAGCACGGATCTCTCCTCATACTGAAGAGGCCTAAAACGTACTCCACCACGCTGCTCCAAAGCGAATTAGTGAAAGGGTTAGTGGTCTAGTGTCGGAAGTTTTTAAGCCACCCAAAGACCTCCAACATGACTTAATAATTGCTATCTAACAATACAACCGGGACCGACGTGCCCTCCGAAGCATGGAAGCGCTCATGATTTTTTTACCACTTAGTATGGTTACCTATCCAGCCGCCGATCGCGCCCGCTGTTGCTTAACATTTGCGAACGATCGAACAAGCCGCCTTAAAACACCAAATTGGATCAGCTTGGCTACCCGTCCTAGGATATGAATGGGTCGTAGCCTTGCCGTACCTTCATCAAGAATACCCATTTCATAATCGAAGAATGTGACATCAGCCTTAACCAATTTAAAATTAATATCGTGAAGGCACTCGGCTAACGGGCCTATGAATTGTTTGATTAAGATGCAGCCATTGAACTACATACATTTTAGTTTTTGTTTGTCGTCCAATCGATGAGGTGACCATCTTTTACGGTGTTGTAAGATGTGTCTTCTACCATTTTCATAATGATGTGGAAGTTCGGTAGCCTCTGGGTGTATTCTACTGGATTTGTAAGTGCAAGTTCTCCAAGGTTATTTGATCTGGTTTCTGTTTCGTCCTTCCACCTAAAGATTGAAGTTTCATCTCCATCGGATTCAAGAAGACCCTCCATATTCCAATTTTCAAGATCTTTTTACCACGTACCAGTAAATTGTGGAGTGAGTTATTTCCATTCCCTATTCCAAAATGTTCGAAGATTTAACTGTCGGAAGATTTTTATACGAAGGCCTCCAAAGCTATCGACTGTCGTCAAAAGACAACCAGGACCAAAGGGCACTACTTACTCTCCGAAGCAAGTGCTCATGAAGTTTCGGCGACTGCCACAGCTTCTAAAATAAAGTAAAAAATAAAACACTACCTAAAAGATGCTCCCTTAAAGGAAAAGGAAACTTGTCAGCATTTGTGGCTGAATGCCTCGTCTTTTGCCTATAAATCAGACGTCATCGTAGCGCCATCTATTATATTGTTTTTAAGTTTTTCACACTAAGTCCTAATGACCATCCACACATGCAAAGCGAAAACTATTAGTGGTTAATAATACACGTTTACAGCTGGGGTCATTTTACAACCCCAGGGATGTTTGATAGTGCTCGGGGGTAACTTGTGGTTTTTGTTACAGTTTTTGTAAGATTTTTTGTTGTTGTGACATTCCGTTATAATTGAGAATGTGTCACTTTTTTCCTGAATCTTGGCGTTCTGCTAAACAGTTTTTTTTGTTGTCAGCGGTTTAATGTTTTGTATATTTCTTTGGGTTCTACCCATCTATTGCCCACTACCGAGCAAAGGTTTCTACCTATTACTGAGGAGGACTGGAGCATACTCCACCACACTTCTACTGGAGTGCAAACTCCTAATTTGTTTTTTATTTTGAATAAGTTAGCGCTTGACCATCCAACCTGATGGTATGTGGCGACGAAGTCTTCAATGGTATAGGCGGAGGTTATTTCTCTAAGTTATTTGTCAAGATTATTTCATACATCGCCATATTTCATATTCTCGAAAATCAATGGGTTAAATAAACGCTTCCGTAATCTGGAATGAATCCCGAAACGTATTTTGCAATTTTTACACTTTCCGATAGAATCGCTACCAATCAGGCTACCGTTCGACTGTTACTTCTTAACCTATAAATTTAAGAAAGGAAGGTATTTTTTTATTTTATTTTAAACCTAAATATGCTGTAAATTTAATGTTATCAGCATGCCCTTTTATACAACAAAGGGTCTCCGGTATTTTATACGTTAAATTTTAAATTAATTCACTTAAGAATTAAGTCCTGGAAGTCATTCGAATACTTCGTGTTTCGTGAGACCCGTCAATTTTAAAGTGACATAAATTAACCTATTTTTTGTTTTTTTTTTTGCCGTGTGGTGTCAATTTTGTGGAAATAATTATTAAAAAATAATTGAATGGATGAAAGTATCAGTGCAATTTTAAAACGAATTAATTAACTAACTAAAAATTTTTACAATATAGGATTTATTTTACAATATAGCTTTTATTTTACTATATAACATGTGCTGGGTCGCTAGCCGCCTTGCTTTTGTGTTGTGACAAAGGGTTCGTAATCCAGAGGGCACTAATTTAGCCTTTTATAAAGCTTAAGTGAACTTAAGCCTTCAGAAGATGGCTTAAAACATTTGACATTCATTTACAAATATGTCTAAAGCAACGTTTTTCGCATCGTAATATTTCGGTTTGTAAAATATCTCCTAATATCAATAATGTCTTCAGTAAAACATATCGATAAATTAAATTGTTATTGAACTTACATAAACATATTACATTCTTGCGATAAAACTCGGTATTGCTATGAATAAATAAAAATGTACTACATATATTATAAAAGCGAATATAATTAACAAAATTCAACATAACATTCTATCGATTTAAAAGCGCTATTTGTATAGTGATTTATCGTTTGTATAGTGACTAGTGATGTGTGTAATATTGGCGAGTATGAACAATCGAGTTCCAGAATTCCTCTGCCATGTTTGAAGCTCGATTATTATTCAAAAGCGTGGACTATATATTGGACTGGAGTCTCCTGAGTGATATTATGTTCGCCGTAAAAGGAAGGGTCAAACCTGTAACTCGTACATAATTATCGTTTTATATCGTTTTATTATTCTCTGTTATTTATAACCAAGTAAATTGATAGCGTATCGGGAAACACAATGAACTTTTATTTTTTAATTGGTATTGTTTTAAGGGAAAGTTGTAATTGACACTAATTAATGTTTTAAAAGAGGATTTTAAAAGTGGAACTTGTTTCATACTTCACATTAATAACCGTATCATTGTTATGTCATGAATAATGTCACAATAAATTGTAACAAATTCAATTAATTAATAGAATAGTTGTGTGAGTTGGACCTTGACAAAACAAGGTTTAGCACCCCTGCAATTTGTCCAACACCACCCAAATATTGACATCGGCTTGAGCCAAAAAATTTATGTGTTGAATTTTTGTATATAGACTATTTTAAAAATGCCTTTATATTACTTTATCATGGCGGACGGAATTGCAACCATCTTTTAAGACTTACCAATCTACACTGTGCCAGCGTGATAGACTATGCCCTATCTCATAATATGAGAGGAGACTTGAACCCAATAACAGTAGTGAGTTACAGGAGGTATTCTAAATTACGCCCTTATAGAGAAAACCATAAGGGCATAACTCCAAATTACTTTTTTCTGTCGTCGATATACAAATGATATCTTGCTATTATTCAAACATACTCGGTGGGTCCGGGCTTGAACCCATGGCACGCACTTCAGACTATTCGGAATTATGTCCGTTTTAAGCATTTAAAAGTCACTCGCTATAACGGTGAAGGAAAACATCGTGAGGAAACCTGCATGCCGGGGAGTTCGCAAAACTCAAAGGTGTGTAAAGTCT
>DWJZ01008524.1:0-11292 GCA_018249125.1 Asbolis capucinus
AAACTCCCCGGCATGCAGGTTTCCTCACGATGTTTTTCTTCACCGTTATAGCGAGTGACATTTAAATGCTTAAAACGGACACAACCCCCGCAAAGCCCTGGCACTCGAAACCGGACCCCCGTGTAGGAGGCCGAATTCTTAACCGTTATATAAAAATGGAGCATAAGAAACTGACCCTTTAACCAAATTTTCCGATTCCTATTCCTAATAGAAACGTAACGTATTTCTCAATTTGTTCCCTAAGAAGAAACAAAATCTCATTAGCCAGCATTCACACATGAGAAACATTTAACACGACAAAATTATATGACGCATCCTTTGAAAGAATAGTAACTAAGCACGCATGCCATAATTTTTAATAGAATGCATAAATAAAACCATAATTAAACTGGACAGCTCCAACACGAGCGACCTAAAAGAAGATACCAGTAGTTCATCAGCAGTTTAATTGATGTATGCCGTCATTATTAACAATGAAAATAATTAAATGGTTAGCGCGGAGCCATGAGCAGAAAGTTATGATTCAGATAATGTGTGATACGCTATACACTCATTACTTTTGAGTTTCTTTATAGTAGCAGGCATAGAACCAGAATGTTTATCACTGCTATCATAGATATTACCAATACGAATTGAGCTACAGATCAAGACCAAAAAAAAAAGATATGGAATCAGTTTTTGATAAATCATGAATGTAGAAGACGTCAAAGAACCCAAATCTACCCACAACTGCAAAGTGAATTAACTACTAAACAAAATATATGGTTTAAAAACCATTCCCAAAATCCTTTAATAAAGTGCACGTACACTTAAATTCGTCCAAATTCAGCTTGCCATAATACCGCTCGGTATATATCTGAATATCATTTGTCAGAACTGAGCTGGACAAATGGCAGAAATAAATAAGTTTCGTCCACTTTTAAAGCCCTGTTTATTGTATTGGCTGGAATAATCCACCCCAATAAACCATCGGAATTGGAATCCTGGTAATTTTTTACTTTGCTATCGGTATGTCTTTTTAATCCGGTCCGAGGACCTAGACGGGATTGCTACAGAAATATGATTTTTCGACTTTAATAACATTTTCCTGGATTTTTCGGAAAGTATAAAACTTTTAATCTCTTTTTAATATCTCTCGTTCTTTTTCTTACTGAAATATGACACTCTAGTATTGAAATCTTGGTTTAAATCTTGTTTGCTTTATACTAAGGACTTTTACTTTCACTTGGTTCCTTTTGTTCCCTTCGTTATAATTTGTTAATAAGATCACGAATGCGCTTATAACAACTTATTGCAATTGTAAGGGGAAATGGGGGGAAAGAGAGAGAAAAAAAATATAGTATACGTCATGATTTTATTGAACTAGTCAACAATTACTTATTTAGTATCTATGAATGGTTTTAAAGTTAAAAGACAAATAATAAAAGGGAAGGATAAGTTTAGATAACTGAGAAAACCTAAATTAGGAATAAACCTTATTAATTTAACTATAATTAAGTTAATAATAATTTATTAACTGTTCTAATGAACAAAGAAGTAAAGTATCAGAGACCTTCGGTTCACCTACAATACAAGGTTTTTTCTACTACCAGTATTCACAAAATAATTAGGGGACATTTGGCTCATTAGCGACCATTCACGAAATGGTAAACCCAATACGTGCTAGATAATATAAACCAGTTAAACTACTTACGTAGCAAGAAAACCGACATAAATAACACCCCATAACACTATGTACCATAACCATGTAACACTATGCACCATAATCATGTAACACAACCCTGTAACACTACCTTGCAACACTGTGTAACGTAACCAGGTAACAAAACTCTGTAACAATACCCTCCTTTTATACTAAAGCCTTTCAATCCGTTCATAGGTTCGAATGGATGTGACCCGCTTTAGCACCAGCAGCACAGGCACTTCTCTGGCCACTGTCATATTGCACCGCGTGACCCCAATTGCCACGGTAGAATGATGGGGTATAGCTCCACCGGTTGTCCTTAAGACATCATAATCCAAAACACGTTTTCAAACAAGGTTAAATATAAATAAATCCAGTCCACAGGTTACTATGTCTCGCGTCCGGTGTGTACTAGGCGAAGTGATGCTTCCGTTGTCTAGTGTAGAAGAAAAAGCCTGACGAAGTGAAAATCCTTTTTTTGGTCAAAAAAAATAGAAAAAGCAGCAACACAACTCCCGTTCAAAAATCGGTGCACTTGAGGCGGAATGGGTTTTCATTTAAGCGTGTAGAGCGCGACTGAATCACTCAGGACTCACGGCTTCGGCTGTAGAACCCTGTCACGAGTAATATTGGGTTTTGTCAACACAGCTTCGGTTTGTGTACTGGTTTACATGCATAAGGTTTTCTTAGGGTCTGGATTCGCCGTATTATTTTTTAAGTATTCGTGATCTATGTCTGTGGTATTCGTCAGATTTTTGTATGTTTTTGTTATACAAGGCTGGAAAACAAATGCAGATTGGACAAATTTTGGATGAAATTAATGATTTGGATTGAATTTGGCTTAGGACAACTTTTTGTTGCCCTGATATTTTCTAATCCAGCATTAGGCACGGGACTCTTTTTCTAAATAGTATATATTGAATAAGATGTCTCCAATTATTGCGTTACCATGAGTTTATTCCTTCTTATTAAAACTTTCAACAACCTTCTTAATACAGACTGGACTTAATGACGGATTCGGTATTATGATTTTCATCCAGTTCGCCATTCGTGCTGATATTATGTAGATTTCTGCTGTAAATCTTCGTGTTCCACAGGGTCACAGTATGTAAATACAAAATAAATCATCTCTTCCTAAGCACACGCTGTATATTTTGACGTTTGCTTGCATTAAAAATTATCATAATACTGTTGTAACATCGCATGTGGCACTTAACTGAGATATATGACGACACCGAAAGGGCGTGGGCGTTGATATTTTCGTACGAATATTTTTTGCGAGCTAATTATTTAGCGTGCACTGTCAACGAAGATGTTTTGATATTAAAATGTTTGCGAATTCCCGTCACACGCCCTGATTTTTGGAACGAAGTTTCTAGAATTTCGGGTGTATTACGAATGTCGTACTGTAATAATGTTTGGAAGTACAGTGAAAGGTTAACTTTAAATCTGTATTATTTAAAGGGATTTTTATAGAATTAGTAGCTACCCGGTAATAGCCTAGTGGTTAAGAATTCGGCCTCCTACTTAGGGATCCGGGTTCGAATCCCAGAGCGCGCACTTCTGACTTTTCGGAGTTATGTGCGTTTTAAGCATTTTAAATGTCACTTGCTATTATGGTGAAGGAAAACATTGTGAGGAAACCTGCATGCCGGGGAGTTTGCAAAACTCAACGGTGTGTGAAGTCTGCCAATCCGCACTTGGCCAGCGTGGTGGACTATGGCCTTAACCTTCTCATTCCGAAGAGACCCGTGTTCAATAGTGGGCCATGATGGGTTGAGATAATTAATATTATTAATGAGAAAGTGTCTGTTACCCTTTAAACCTGAAACCTCTGAATCAATTTTAATGAAAATTTATACAGGGATAGATTATAACATCTTTCATTATTATCTATTGATTTGTGGACTACAACTTTTGATACAATGTATTTTTACTTGTGGGGGTATATGGTGTGACGTATACGGGATGAAAATTGTTCCACGCGGATGAAGAAATAAAAGTTTGTCCTATTAATATTATAAATGCAAAAGTTTGTGAGGTTGATGGATGTTTCTTTGTAACATCGTCACGCAAAAACTAATGAACGAATCCGATAGAACTTTGGCAAAGATGTAGGTTATCGTCAGAAATAATAGAAAAGTTAGTTTTTATCCATATACTATGTGGGCGAAGCCGCGGTCAGATTCTAGTGTCATGTAATGAATTTATATATCCCTTGGTATATAACTTGCAAACGTCTGTAACGAATTATTTAATTTTTTATTGGTAACTAGCCCGTTGCCGCGTTGGTCTAGTGGTTAATAAATGACTGCTAGTTGTGGGTTCGATCCCAACCCAGGTCAAACTTTTCTGTGGTGAGCAGGAATATTTGACGGAGGACGTGGGTTCGACTTACTTACCCACACACGGAATAAACATTCCTGCTTATCACAAAAAAGTTGGTTCTGTGTCTGGGTATTATAAAAATATTTATAGAAGTATTTTAAAATCAGTTATGTCAGTTTGACATAACGATTGGTCTAGTGGTTAGTGAAACTGACTGCTACACCTAACGTCATGGGTTCCAGTTCCACTCACGTCAAACTTTTCTGTGATGAGCAGGTATGTTCGTTCTGTGTGTTTGGGTGTAAATATCTATATTAGTATGTATTTAATTATATATTTGTACGTAAGTTTTTCAGTTGTCTGATCACCATAGTACAAGCTAACGTTTGGTTTGGGGTCAGATGACCGTGTGTATTGTCCTGAGATATATACATATTTATTATTTATCACCATAGTACAAGCTAATGCTTAGTTTGGGATCAAATGGCTGTGAGTTATCCTAAAATATTTATTTAGTAATAATTCTTTTAATCTGTAAAATCCGTATAGTTCCCAGTATACTAAAATGAGTGGAAAAAACATCAGACATCTTAAACATTCACAGTATTCATGACATTAACCTATAATAAATATATCATTCTAGAGAGAAATATGACGACAAAAACGGCGCATCATTTATTCAGAAAATCGAGCGCAGACAAGCAGACAATTTGTCATTATATAGCAACGAGCAGAATCTATCACAGACCAGACAGAAAAATGGGTGGTACCATTTATGCAATAAACAAAAAATGTGTGTGATATAAAACGTGATAGGTGATTCATATGTTGGCTTATGTGGACGAGTTTAGCAATAGAGCGAGGTTGGATGGTGGGTGACCGCTCGTGGCAAAACTTTCGTAAGCGCTTCCCTGCTTTGACGAATGTAGAATTCTCAGTTTTTATTAGAAGGCAGCCGCTCAGTTTTATAGAAGGCCTTTGGATTGCACAAAATCTTCTGATACTAAATGTTCTTTAGGCCTCCTTGCGCGTCGACCCGTGCTCCGTTATAATTGTAAACAAATTTAAAAAAAAATTCCTGAAGAGATACTTTCGCTGTTCCTCAATATAGCATCTTTAAAAACCGGTGCCAGATTATAAAAAATTGAAGTTCATAAGTGGTTTACACCTACGTGAATAAAGAATTTTTGCTCTGATAGTTTTACTTTGATAATCTAAGTTAGGTTTTGCATTCTATCGAAGCTTTTCTGTCGAGAAGTTACGTTGAGGTCACCGGTCGAGCTTTTTAGGTCTCATCAATAATTTTGTCTGACAGCATATAATGAGGTTACTTCACGACTCAGTAATAAATGTGTGTTGTAATTCGATTAATTTTATTATTACATGTAAATAAAAATGTAATCGGAATCAAATTAAAATTCTAATATATTTCCTTGTTGAATGTATTTTTTTTCTATTATATTATTGGCATAATAATGTATTTCACTTTCTCCGAGTTTTATTTTAGAATGAGTGTGATGTAAGTATTTATTTGTAAACGCATCATATGTATATAGATAAAAGTTATATAGTTTAGTCGATTAGGAAAAGATATAGTAAGCTTGGAAATAACTGAATTAAATTTGTTTGTATATTCAGTTATATCTTTATATTACTTTAAAAGATATGCCGAGAAATTTCTTTACAAAAAAATAGACGTTCGTAAGTCTCATTATTCTACATCCTTAATAATATTATAAATAAATATTTAGTAAGGGTAACAAGGATATATAAAATTTACCTATTTGTAAGATAAAAGTAATTTTAAGTCAAATATAGACTTGTTTAGGTAAATAGTTCTTAACATATGATGACGTGTGCGTGAAATTGTTGGATTTCAACCGTCGATCGACCGTCGTTGAAAAGGTAAAGATAGATATCTATCGCTAGTCCTAATACGATCACATCTATCGAACGATACACCTAGAAGTTAATAAAATTATGCAAGAACCGTTACTAATGGCTCTGCAATATTAAAATTATCTTCGGTTTAGTTATTCGCGGTTAACCTACTCCGTTACATTTTTAGGTTATTTTGCAATTAGGTTATAGCATGTTACTCATTTTAATTGAAATGTTTATCTGGGCGAGTTTTTTATTGTAACATATGAGTGTATTTTTCTACACAATAACTGTCACTTAAAAAAAACTTGTTGCTTTGTCATCAGTCTATACTACTTATATTATAAATGCGAAAGTTTGAGAGAATGGATGGATGGATACATGATATGGATGAACTCAATTTGGCCCAGAGGTTACAGTTTTGGCACAGAGATGGAGTATGGAATAATAGACAGGCGAGCTGGCTTCAACACTGTTGGCCCTGAGCTCTCCTACTCGTACTATGCCTAAAGCATACTCCACCACGCTGTTCCAATAGGTGCAGGTGGAGAGGCTACTTACTGACATATGCTACATTTTGTCAACATACTCGTACCAGGCCGGCGAAACCCCGTGTGCATTACAGCAGATAGAGATAATATTAAATAAATATCTTTCGACAACTCACACACGGTTATTTAAAAAAAAATACATATAAATACATATTTATGTAGATATTTTTGTTACACCCAGACAAAGAAACATTCCTGCCCATAACAGAAAATTTGTTCTGGGTGGGGATCGAACTCACGATCTCCGGCCTAGCAGTCAGGTTCACTAACCACTAGACCAACGTGCCAGTCTAAAGTATTGATATGTGATATTGCAGCAACGTTGAAAAATATATTGTTTGTTAACTGTGTGAAATTAAATTGATGTAACACTATCGTAACAACGTATTGGAAAATTTAACAAAGATTTTTGGTGAAATTTCACACATCAATTCCCGTCGGTATTCTGTCCGTTCATTTGCATGTCCGCCCATTGTACGCCAGCTGACGCCAGCCATCCGATTGGAACATGAACCTAGTTCGCTTTCTTTCGAAATTGCAATGGATTTCTTTCGTTCTCGTAGTTTCGTAATTAGTGCGTATGTATGGTTTTTTTTTGTATTTTTAGACACATTTTCGATTTTAGTTACATTATTAAAGTTTTCATAGGGACTCCTAACGTTTTTGAAGATATTTTATATACTAGCTGTACCCGGCGCGCGTTGCTACGCATCAAATCAAGCCATATGGCCGATTGATATAATTTTGGTACAAAAACCTTTTCCAAAGAATTCTGAACAAAATTGCTAAAGACATCTTTTACCTTTTCAGAGTATAAAGAACAAACAAACTCATAAAAACTCACAAACAATCTTTTTTATATACATAGATGTCTATCAGGGTTAGTGTACGATACTAATGAAAAAAAATATCATATAGGCCTTGTAGCTTCAGAGCCTATTCTCCTCAAACAAACACGCACTGTGCGCATACCACTTGTCGATGTAATATGAAGTCGGATTTTTAAGGAATTATTACATCAAAAGAATTTTCCTTGTATCTTCTTAGAAATCTGGGATCCTTAATAAATGTATACTAATGTACATATATATGCGTTGTTTATATATATTGAAATATTTCTACATGTCATAATCATACTAATACAAATTAAAATATAAAAAAAAACATAATTACTCAGTCATAAAGGGATATAAAACATATATGTAATTATTATTAACAAAAATAGAAAAAGAAAGACCCAGATAACAACAAACATATTTCTCCTGCAAAGAATTGTGTGTCCTTCCCATTGTATGTACATGCGAGTTTGTGTGTGTGTGTAGAATATATGAATGTGCTTGTGTCTGTGTGTCAGTGTGTATATGAACATGTGTGTATGCATGAGTGATTTCTTCTACGTACCTGTCAAAGATCTTGGCGCTACTCAGTGACAAAAAAATCTTTAAGATTGAAGAAGCTCCAGTAGGCGTTTCAAGTTTTCTGCAGCGAGTTGTCTGTTTAAGAGTGCAGTTTTTTATTTTACATTGAACGTTTTTGTTGTCATTTTGTTTCTAAGAGGTGGTGGCAAATTGTTCCATATAGTTCAATAAAGTTCGTACATCGACCATCAGTTAGATTGCATCCGGTCTTCGGGAGACACCAGCACCACATAATTTCGTAAATAGTCGAGTGCTATTACAGTTACCGCGTAGCACTTACCGCATAGCATATACGATGAAAGTGGAATGCAATCAGATAACCACATAAATTAAGAGTAAAAGCTACCACACTCCCTTTTACAAGAGCGTACCGCAAAAACAACCGGTTTTGTCGTGCTTAGACCAGTTACCGACAAGTGTAGGTTTAGTATTGGACGCACCTCTAAGCTGTCTATGGCCAGACGGTGCCATATACCTCAGATGTAAAAGTCATTAACCCTGACGCTTTTACTTTCAGGTGGTTTCTGTTCTCCTCCTCGTCCTTCTCGTGTCAGCCGAGAAGAAAATCACCCTGAAAGACATCGAGGAAGATAACTTGAGTGGTGAAAAAGATTCGGAACCAGAAGATGGGCCAGAGGCGCGAAGTGAGGGCGATGAATCGCTGCCTCTACACTACCTTAAACATGGATATATTAGCTATTACCAAGGAGCTTCAGATGCCCCTAATCATCAGTTCGTTCAGCAATATGCAGTCAGTGAGGCGCCAGAAGGACCACCAGCTACCCCCAAACCTCAGTTCGGACCACCGATGGCCCAACCTGCTATGGTAGGTTACGTGTCCAACGTTCCAATGCAGATCTACTTGATGCCGCAGTATTACAACGAGAATTCAGCATCGAGCCCACAGCAAGCACAATACCAACCCAATCACGACGGTCAAGGCTACCAGCAGGAAACGGAACCATCGCAGAATTACGTCCAAGTACCAACTTACGTGACTCCTACTGGCAAGCCGTTCATACAGCACTATACTCAGCCAGTGGCATACGTGTACCCTCAACCGACAATCACTCCTGTCCAGGCGTCCGTCGCACCTGTTGTGACATATCAGATGCCCGTACTTCAATACTCGGCGGCACTATTGCCCCAACAGCCCTCGAAACAATACTACCAAAACTCTCACTTTACACCACAGAGTATAGTGCAAGATGTTCAAGATAATGAAATCGATGATCATAGCCAGTATTCGGCACAAACGGAGACTCCCTACGTTAGGCCTGAAGCTAACTATCCTAGGAATTATAATTCACGAACTCCTTACCGAGATGAGTACCGATCTAGACCCAGTGAGATGCTACACCCGAATCCTCTTCTGCTGAAGCCTGCTCCTTCGCACTTAGCTCATCTACCAAAAGCTTTACCCATTCATCGTCCTGCATCGAAGCCGGTGTACTCCACGCCGAACGTCTTCCCAGCACCTCTCACGCCGAGACCGATAGAAGGATACGTGCCTAGAAGGCGACCCACGTCGTTGTTAGACTCCTACATCCCTTCCAGCGTCCAAGTAGAATATTTGAAGAGAGGGTTCGTTAAAGATCCCCTGGTTTTGTATGACGCTCTCTCTAGCGGACGGTTTCCTCAAAGTCCTGTTGTCCCGAGGCACTTCGAGAGAGGTTTTCTACCAAACCAAATGTATCACACTGCGGCGGGAGGCGTCACATTTGGTCATCACAAAAGATCACCAAAGGGTGAAAAAGTTCCCAGAAAATAACGCATATGAGAGAATGTTGCAGAAGTATTGAAATTTGCATATGTATATATAGTTATAATGTTACACACGTTATGTTTTATTAATTTAAGAGCCATAAGTGTATGATCGTGTCTGAATCGTGCGACGACTCGACATTATTCGAAGCAAGCTTTACTATCGAACGGTCAGTATTTTATTACATGTTGTTATTTGTGAGATGTACATGTGGTTTTATTAATATGAAATTTGAGAGACAGTTCTCTTTCTCCCCGTCCTTCTGTCATCTTCCTTCTTCACATTCTTCTTTTATCACCAATTTTGAACCGTTTCTTGTTGGTGTACCTGAAGTCAGTACTGTTATTGATTCCAGTTGATACAGTGATTTGTCTACTGTTTCTGTTCTTTAATTTTATTTCTCGTACGTGTGAGTCAATTACTTCCGTTCAGGCAACGCGTTACCATCAGACCGTTGACTCCTTATTTTCTGCTTATAACATGAAGAAACAAAACACCCAAGAAACATAACATTATTCACGGTACAAACCCTTGAGATTAACTAGGCTGCATTCCTCGATTTCTATCCAACTTCTTTTTCTTTTAAATTTTGTACACACAATAAAACAGAGAAAAAAGACATTAAAATTAATATGTAAAAATTTGTACAGTCAGTAATTACACTTCTAAAGTTCCCTGATAGCGTGGGTCTGGAATGAATCTTCCATATTACACAATCATATAACAGTGTAAAGAGAAAGTACCTAAAGCCAAGTATTGCATATATGCAAGTTAAATTTGTATTATTAGTTCAAAGTTCCAAAATTGGATTGTTTCAATATTTAACCCTTTTAATGAAATAAATAATTAAGAATGTTTACCTAAGTAAATAATAAATACGGTAAATTTGACCACTTTCTTGGACAATAAAGAGCAAACTTTTTGCAAAATCATCGACTTAGAATCACATTTTATATAAATTTTTTGGAGTGTGTCACTATTCTACGGGGGGAGTCCTATTTCAACTAGGTATATTAATTCAAAACACAAGCTTTAATTATAGGTTTCTAACATAAGAAATACATAAAATTTCATAAATGTATTGTTAAATACACATAACAATAATAACAGTACATCATAACAGACATAACATAGACGCGGTTTTCTTCGTCTTTTATTATGCGTACTGCAAGGGAATGGAATAAGTTTCCTGCGTCGGTGTTCCCATCTAAGTACAACGTGCGAGTCTTCAAGAGAAGAGTGAATAGGCATTTATTAACTTAGTGTGTCCAACATCTTAGACATCATCACCACTTTCCATCAGGTGGGATCGACGTCAAACATTTACTTATTTTGTATAAAAAAAGACCGTCGAGGAGTTCCCTCGGAGGAACTCTTCAACGTAGTACCAAGTTTATCAAAATTTGACATGTAACAAAAATACTAACATACTAATATACAAACATACACTGCAAGTTAAATAAAAGCTTCTAAGAACATGATCGTTTAACAAGTACACAGTTCAGCTGACAAATATGTCAAATTGTTACAGATATGTCCGGCAGCAAACATGAGTATTTTGTCACAACTGTAAACGTACCGACATGTTTGTCAGCTTTTGACAACCATATAATTCGGTCATTAACCTCGTCTCATGCATATTTGTTTTAAAGTATTTTTACATAT
>DWJZ01008525.1:0-11291 GCA_018249125.1 Asbolis capucinus
CCCACCGTGTGAAAAAAGTACCAAATAAATCCTTATATCGCGTACGCTGCGGACATTATTGACAATAGAGCAAACTGATGTACTACAGTTTTATAGAGGACATCAATATCTACTAATAAATCTGTGATAGTGTATGTCTAACTGTTACAGTTTTCTGGTAACTGGTTCTTCCGAAGCGTAGCGAGGGCAGTTTCTAGTATTAAAATAATACAATTCACGGTCACTGCCCGCTCTTGCATAACTCCATTCATCACTCAGAATCGACGAGAACCACCGAGCTACGAGCGCATCTATCAAGTCAGATAGTTGATTATCTATACAAATAAATAAAATTGGACTGTCCGTTTGTAATATTAAAATAACCGCGTTTTATTAAACGCGTAGGTACACACGGTTCATATACTTAAATATTATTTTTTTGTATTTTATATAATGTAATTATGTATTTTATACTAGCTAATCTCTGGAACAGATAGACCAATGTGTATAGGACTTTCACTGGCAGATAGCTAATGTAATTAAGAGTAACTTAGGCTTATTTTACTTTAAAATTGTAAAATTATAAATTCCACTCGCACCGCGTCACGCGCGTCTGAGGTACCTTAAAAAAGGGACCTATATATGTGTTAATCTACTATAATCTTTCTCTGTGCCAAATTCCATCCATATTGGTTCAGTAGTATTTGTGAAGGAGTAACAAACATACATCCAACCTCACAAACTTTCGCATTTATAATATAACTGAACAATAACTATTTTGTTAAATTCCACGCGGACGACGTCGCAGGCACAGCTAGTGATATGATCTTACCCGATCACTGTAATATTATAAATAGATGCGAAAGTTTGTAAGCATGTGTTTTAGTGTGTGTGTGTGTTTGTTCTTCTCCTTCTTCACAACGGATTTAGATGAAACTTTGCAGTTATATAGCTTAGACATTGGAATAACATAATAATTAAAAAAATTAAGAATATGTTTAAATTTTTTTAAATATTACAAAAATCCGAAAAAAAATTACTTCATATTTTCGGGCTGCGTCAATAGATTTCGATAATTTGTTCGACATACAAAAGGTAATGACTTACGACTGGTCCTATTAAAATTTGAGTGACATCTGACGCAGTGTTTGAGTTACTATCTCTGCAACATACCATACCGCGCGGGCCAGAAGCATACTCAGCGGACTACTTTTTAAATTACTTTTTTTAGATCAATCAGTTTTGATTTAGTTAACATTAGCCCAAAGTAACTATTCGACGAGGACGAAGTCGCGGGCGGAAGCTAGTAATATATAAAACCGCATCAATGTGTTCACTTCACGTCCTTGGACAGCTCAAGCACTGCTTATATTAATGACAGACGCCAGTGATTCCCAAATATAGCCGAAACTGGGCCTCGACACAAATGCCTTTTCTGTCATCGTTCCCGCCAAAAGCTAGTTCAAAAATGTATGGGAATGACACTTGGTGCATGCGGCGTCAGTTCATCTGCAATAAACGTCATTCCCATACACTTTTTAACCAGAATTTGGCGGGAACGATAACAGAATAGGCATTTGTCTAGTGGCGCTAATCTGCTACGAAGCTATTGCAAAACTTAAGCAACTCCGATTGCGGTCGGTAGGAATTAGGATTAACAATATTTTTTTCATTAAAAAAAAAATATTACAAAGACCCTCAACACAGTCGCAGCTAATTAAACAGGTATTACAAAAACTACTCGTAAGAGGTCACGAAGAAAAATCATCAAAATCCAGTAAATATATAAGAGTATTTAAAAAGAAAAATACTGAAAAAGTAAGTAAGATTAAGTCAGTATTTTCGATAAATCAATCACATCGATAGTGTTGTAAAGAAAATAGAAGCGCAAAATGCGAATTTTAGTTTCGTTTTTATCTAAAAGATGGCGCTCCAATGTTTTATACATCTCGGTAAGTTCAGTAAATTTTGTGTAAGCATGTACGAATTTAGATATGGTTTTCCAAATTACCTAAGTATAATGTGGTATCGAAATCTTACAACTAAAATTTGACGCAGCAGTCTCGCTCGTCTCAAAAATTGTACACATGTGGTAATATGACAATACATTATTTTCACGGTACGAACGAGATTTTTTGAGTTTTTTAAACCTACCAGCGGTCACTAATTCTTATACCGGCCCCCTCGTTGTTGCTCAATATATTCGATCACTTATGATCGGAACAAGCCGCCGGGCTATGAGCGCAACTCTTCCTTACACAATATACATATAAAACAACTGTCTGTCTCCGACTAACTAAGACTATAATCTATCTCCGTGCCAAATTTCATTTAGATCGGTTCAATAGTTCTTGAGTGAAAGTGTAACAAACATCCATCGATCTATCCATCCTCAAACTTTTACATTTATAATATTAGTAGGTCAATTCTTCATCAATATTTTTGTGGTACCATTTGAGTACCACTGTATTCTATTTCGAAATATTTGAAATGTGGGGACGATCGTCAGTGCGTTAAGGTTACGCAAAAAGTTGTGTTAACGTTCTTTCAAATGGCAAACGCGTTGACAACCCTGCAGCATGAGGCCCGGGTTCAGTTCCCCGCAATAGCTATGGGTTGTTGGTCTAGTGTTGAACCTGACTGCAAGGGCGGCGGTGGGTTCGATCCCCACCCAGAATAAGCTTTTCTATGATGAGCATGAATGTTTATTTTGTGTCTGGAGGTAATATAAATACGTTAGAATATTGTTGAATTAGAAATAAATACACATAAATTGTTATCTGTATTGTTAACCGTTGGGGAGTTTTGTCTGGAGCCAATTCTGAACGTAGTATTAGGTCAAGCTTGTAATTAAAATGTATTGTCATCAGGACGGAAGGTTTATGTATAGCTCCGTAGTAGAGAAAGTGAATAAGCGGTGAAAGCCTAGTGGTTAAGAATTCGCCCTCCTACTCGGTGGGTCTGGGTTCGAACCCCCAGACGCACACTTCTGATTTTTCGGAGTTATGTGCGTTTGAAGCATTTAAATGTCACTCGCTATAACGGTGAAGGAAAACATCGTGGGGAAACTTGCATACTGGTTAGTTTGCAAAGCTCAGAGGTATGTGAAGTCTGCCAATCCCCACTTGGCCAGCGTGGCGGACTATGGCTTTAACCTTCTCATTCAGAGAAGAGACCCGTACTCAATAGTGGGTCGCGATGGGTTGAGATTATGATGTAAGCCCACTTTGGTTTAATGAAGCTAGCAAGATTTAACCTGAACTAACAAACGTTGAGAAGAGTGCCCCACGCGGACGTAGTCGCGGGAAAAAACTAGTTCTGAATTAAAAAAAATGTGAAGTGAAAAATACGTTTTTTATTTTTTTTGACTTGATATTTAAAAATTAATTAAGTCTTTTTTTAACGATTATTTTTAGAGGTAATGTTAACAATAAACTATTATGTTATCATTATAATTATTATATTAATAATTATTTTATACATAAATAAGATCATTATAAAATGAAAAAGGAATGAATCTTAAAAACAATATTCTTAATTTTAATATATTATTACAAAATGAAATACTTTCACACATACAAAATATTCACAGCTACAAAAATATTGACAGTTTTAGAAAGTTTCCACAACCAGAATACTTTCTCAATAATAATAATATTATAGTTGTCAACTAACAAGTTTACCGTTTATAAGGTCAAGCAGGGTATTAAATAAATAAAAGAAATTTAATCTATACTAATATTTTAAAGAGATTTGATTGTTTGTTTGAGGAGAATTGGCTCAGAAACTACTTGACCAATTTGAAAAATTCTTTTCTCATTAGAATCTTACATTATCCCTGATAAAAATAGGCTATAAAATATTTTCAAAAATTTTAGGAAAGCGTATGAAAACTTCGATAATGTAACCAAAGGTGTAAAAATAATACCAAAAAATATCCTTATATCACTTACGCTGCAGAAACTATTGGTAATAGAGTAAAGTGATGTACTAGTTTTATAGAGTACATCAAAATCTACAAAACAATAGAGTATCAGAACAGCCAAAGTCTAACTGTTATAACTTTTGTGATGATTGTAACAATTTTCCATGATATATGTAAGCTTGGCTGAATAAGAGACGATCATGGATATGTATTATAATTAAGATCTATACCATGTATTATTCAATGCAAATAAATAAATATTCAGTTACGTAAAAAAAATATTTTTTCTTTTCCAAAGGGAAACAATATAAAGCTTGTAGTTATTTAAATATTTCCCATTTATAAACAAATCAATCTGGAGAAGCTCATTAAAATCAAATAACTATGTTAATTGAGCAAATTTCGTGATTTTTTTATATTTCCCTATCAATTTAAAATGATTTTATGGACAACACAATAAACATATATAAATATCTTTGGACAACACAATAAACATATATAAATATCTTTGGACAACTCACACACAGCCAAACCTCAAACTAAGCATTAGCTTGTACTATGGTCATCAGATTACGGATATCATACAAATATTCTTTTAAATACATACTTATAGATATTTCTATTACACACCCAGACACACAGGACAAACATTCCTGCTCATCACAGAAATGTATGTCCTGGGTGGGAATCAAACCCACAACCTCCGGTGTAGTAGTCAGGTTCACTAACCACTAGACCAAGCGGCCTGTCAAACATAACATTAGTAACACCCCAGTCTGGTGTTGTTAATGTCCACGGGCAGTGATCACTTGCCACCAAGTGACGCGTCTGCGTTTTTGCCTACTTATCACATAAAAAAAACATGCAGAGAACAAATGTTTATCTGATTTCAACTAAATTGCTACAGCAATAGACTAGAGAGTAAAAAGAATAGGCCTCTTTTATTGCAAAAAATTGTGAAGGATTAAAAAATTATTAAAGTTCTAACATTTCTTATTAATGCTCAGCTCCTATTTGTTGTATTGTGATGTTCTATACCCTATAGCGATGAATTAATTATCCACACACAAAAAAAATTATTAGTTTGATCTGTCTGTAAACAATTTAACTAAAAATTAATCAGCTTTATAATATTAGTGTAGATAATAAACCTATACAAGTTAGTAAACTTGGAGAGTCTGTAATATTAAAATTACTACTTTTTACTTAACATACATATGGTACAGATATGAAAATACATGTTTTTTAATTTTCGGTCTATCTCTTTGTTTTCTCTGGCTTATCTCAGTTAAACCTGGGACTTTAGTAAACTTGAAGTCATGTTAGAGGTGTTCATGTGGAATAATAGCTTTCATTCATCATTCAAATCTCAATAGATTGACTCAAAATCTCAGCTAACAACAATAAAATATTATCAGCTCGTGTCATCACTTTCCCACAAAGTGACAATGAACCATATTTTTTAACTCATTGCTAAACTTCAATGGTTGAGGTATCATTAAAGCTGTTCAACGTCACACAACACTTTATTGACCTTGAGACAGGACTGGTCACACTACGAAGATGGTATACTTGCTTATAAAAAATTTAAATTTCAATACAACCAAATTTATTTTTAGACATAACATAGTCAAAGAGAAGCATAAAATTTTGTCGAAAAGTATTTATATAGGAAATAAAAGTGAAATCCCAACAAGTGCTCCATCAAATGAAGGTCAGTAGGAGAAAGTATAAAGATGGGTACCATGACCTTACAGAAAATTTCACTTTTTAATATCATGTAGGCAAATTTTTAATAGCTTCTAATTTCCTACCGCTGTGTATATTTCCGCACTAAATTATGTTTTAAATGCATATACCAGTAAATATTATCTGCACACGCAATGCAGTACAAAACAAACGCAATAATAATAGTAACTTAGTAGAGTAGAATGCACTCGACATTTCATTAAAATTCATTGCGCCTATATGGTACAACTTTCTTAAAATTAACAAGGAAAATAGCCGCTACTAGAGAATTTGAATATCGAACACCCAGTACATTACGTGAAAATTTCACTTATCTGTAAAATGAAATTTTCATGAATAAAATTTACTCACCAGTAGATTGAATGGATTTGTATCTGCCGTCACAAAATTGTAGAATTTTACGTCGCGATTGTACGTTTTCTTGAGCAAACGGATACTCGAGATTCGTGAATTATGAAATGAAATTATTTTGACACACTTTCCGACATTTTCCGACGTGACGTGAACGAACAATGAATGATCCACAAAAGTGAACTGAGTTTTACTGCATGAATGAAAAATGACATATGAACGACTGAACTGAACTGTACAATGCAGAATGAAAATAACAAGTTCATAGACAAAAAAATTAAAGAATGATTAAACGTCAAAGTCACCACCGGCCACAGACCTCATTACTGTTATGCACTGACATCTATAACTATTTTTAAAAAGCTATTGTACACCGAAAAGATATTTTTTTTTAAGATAAGTATATGAAGTTATGTAAGTAGTATGTAATTAGAAAGATAATATAAAAAATAATACGAAAATTTACAGTACTACCTAGTCCCGTGGCAGAACAGTGTCTCATGAGGCGACAGAAATTAAACAGTTGTTGCATTCTCTCCTCGCCTAGATAGCGATAGCCCTCCACTAGAACCGACCACGTAATGGATTGTGCGTATTTTTTTTACACTCGTCGGTCCTACACACCTAACCGAGCCAGTTTTTTTCTTTCTAACCATCCCATATTCATCCATATTCATCCTTTCGTGTATTCTGTTACTGTTGCTGTCCTGTCGGTATTGTTGATGACCATAATCGTCATAACTGACCCTGGTTGCTTCAACATGTTAGTATGGCTGGCACAGTTTGAAATTGCTAGTGTCTATATGCCTGTGATCGTCACATGCCTTCGTGACTCGTCATCCGTCTGTTTGTTTGTCTTATTTAAGAAATATCGAAAAAAATCGAAGTATGAAAATAGCGATATTCCGTTTCACATAGGATTTATTTGTCTATAAGAATGTATTTCTTCGCTAAGGTTCTGTAGTTCTTTTGTATTTCCTTTGTTTATTTCTTTGCTAATGTTCCATTTACCTTATTTAGCCATTTACCTTACGCACTCTGTCAATTTCGCTCTGGAATTCCGATATTGTACGTATAGTATTCGATAGTGTTTTACAGAATCCACATTGAATCTAGAAAACTCGCCCTGGGTTCCATTTTCCCTCCTCCTTGACTCAGTAGCTAGGTACGCCTATACCCTCTGCTTCTATCCGAATTCGTAAAGTAAAGAAATATCGTTATAATTGCATATAAGCTATGTTGTTGCCTATTACCTTACATTGATACACTCGTACTCCTAACATTTCAGTAAGATATATTTCAGAACTGAGTACCCAAATACTCAACTTGCATAAACGACGGAAAAATTAGACTGATTTTTTGATAGTGATTTCTTTCGTAGAAGGCTAATAAGAAAATGGACTCTCCCGCTTTTGCATAGTGGGAAGATGGATTTGTTGTTGATGAGAATTTGAACTGATAAATTAGACATGAGCGTCAGTAATTACTATGCGGTTGACATTGCCCTAAGTTCGTTGTCGAAGTTATATATAAAAAATAGGACTAGATTAATACATTTAACTGAATAACACGGAATTTATATTATTTCGTACATATATAATTCGATTATAGCTGGTACAAAATACGTAGGGTAGCTTGAATATAATGTTGTAGCCTGGTTATCTAACGAACTGTCGAAAATTTCGCTTTTTCTGAAACAGTATCTTCTGAAAGATGCCTGGGTAGTATTCCCTGCACCAACTTCTTTCCCTTTGAGTTCAGTGTAGAATGCCTGAAAATACGGTATAATAATACTTTTGCCAAACCATATCCATATCAAAATGAACAAGCCAGTCAGTAAAATGACTTGGCAGAACATGTAGAAATAGTACGGGAATATCATGGCATCTGGAGTTGTTAGCCGCGTGATTTTGCACACTAGCCATTGAATCATCATCCAGTAGACGAGGCATTGATTGGTCCCCGCGCAGAGCGAGACACAACAATCCCAAAGTCTTCCACACAAAATGTATGGAAAACAAAATATTTCCCACCAGTTATAACGGAATACATCGTCGACTTGTGCATGAAATCGTTCTCCTTCTACGACATCACATCGAAATCTTTCTTGTCGAGGTCTTTTAGGAGGCATTATCCAGAAGCTGGTTTAAAGCTACCAAATTTGATTTTGTACATTAACGGTACAGGTATATATAAATATATATACAATTTATAAAAAATCTATAAAAGCATTGGTTTAAAACATGACAACCATTATTATATAATTGAAATGACAACATCAATAAATTGGTGTTGCTTGACTAATGACATGTTATATTTCAAGAAGCAGCACAATCGCTTGCTCCTTGGCCGGCGAGTGGCAGGCAACCACAACGAATTAGAATGAATGCCCAAGATGTTGCTAACCTCCAACGGCAGCGGTGATAGCTACAACTTTAACAAAATGAAAAATCATGATTTCAATCATTAAATAGCAAAATCTTGAACAATTTTAAGCAACTCAGAATACTGTACACGAGCACTTAGGACAGTGAACCAAGTATTTACTTATTCTAGGAAAATAAAATGGACACCAAAAATCATAAAGAAAGCATTAAAATTGTCAATACTTATTTTATTTACTGCGTCTATGATAAATTCCAAGTCTATATTTTAATAAAAGTATGGTATGCTTATTTTTTAGAAATGGTAAGTATGGGATGAAATGTCATACATACATCAAAATATTTATTAGAATAGCAACCTAAGTCAGTTTTTAAATTGACGATGGTGGGGTGGGTTCATCCGACGATGTTTTGATTAAAAATACGTAAAAATCGCGCAATTTATTATGTTACGATTGTGTAACATTACGTAGGCGCTAGAAGATTTGCTATTATTACTGAAGAATCAAGAATTAATCGCAGGTAACCGTTTTTCTGTGCCATATTCGAAGTGAAAGTTGTTCGAACTAAGTTGTAGAACTTTATTACTAAGTAACCACTATGAAATATAATTTAAGTTGGATTAATTACTTATTGTTGTAATTATCAAGTATAAGCATTTGCGGATTAGTAGATCAAGTTTTACAGATGTTTAGTTAAGTTTGCTACAAGGCCAAAAACATTGCATGATATTTTTTTCTTAATACTTCCTGGGGCTACAGCCTTGAAAGTTGACAGACTTCGTCTAATTTTTTTTCTAAGCAATTACCAATAAGTACTTGATCATTTAGTAAGACCTGTTTATTACCATAGATTAATGAGCTTATAGTGGTTCGCTTTTGTTTGTGTTTTTTTTAAAGACAAGGTCTATGTTGCGTCATTTCAACCAATCTATCACATGATATCAGACAAGGCTTCTTTTTGGCTGTATTCTGGATTACCAATTCTTAGGCCAGGATTTGTATAAGATAGGAATCAATTGCATAGCTGGTAGAGATTTAGGTAAATGACTAAACATACGTCTATATATTTTGTATTGAACCATATAAAGAAGTGCAACAAAACAACTTAATGCTAAAAGCATTGTCTGCCAGGTGTCAGGGCAGCGGGAGAACAAAAATGGTGGTAGCGATAAAAAAAATCAAAAATGTGCAATCATTAATGTTCTATATTTTACATGCTGTCTATAATACAAATATAATATGTGCTAAAAATTATATATTTATTTATATGTTTTCCTCATTTGCTCAAACCTTGTAAATAAATCAGTGTATGAGACAAGTCACAGTTTAGTTATAAAACCGTCACATGTTTAACACACTAATATATTGGGCCGTAACAACTTTTCAATGTTACAATATGTGAGTTTATAAAAATAACAAAACTGAAACGTAAAAACCAAATTTTTTTTATTTTGACATAAAAAAAAATTACCTTGAATAACTTAATGCTTGACTCAGATCCCACCTGATGGTAAGTGGCAATGATGTCTAAGATGATATGTATACACAAATTATTTTCTATGAGAAAAAATGTAAAATCCATATACATATATTACATTATGTTTTAAACATATTATTGGTATTGTTATATCTGTAGCACCATAGCTTCAACCATGTGTTATCATACAATCTGCAATTTACCTATATCCTACATAAATATTGTAAGTTACTTGGTACAGTAACCATTTATTGGAATAAACACTTTTTCTTTTCTTTCTTTCAATCCTTTTGCTATAGTGAGTCATGTTCTGAATGGATGTTCTTCTTTCTTGGCCAGTATCACATTGTTGATGCTGTGGGTCTGTTTAAAAAAATAGTTATTTATACACAAGGATATGGTTTTTTATTTGCTAACTCAATAAATGAACAGGTATCAGACACATTTTATTTAAGGAGCAATTTTGGAAAAAAAAAATTGCACCAACAATTTTAGACCTTATATATTATCTAGGGAAGTTTTGAAATTTGGATATTAAGTTTTTTATTTGTTTACCATGTTTCACTTCTAAAGTTTGTGTATTTTTGTATATTTTAGATCAACCACCATAAGAAGAAACATCGAAATAAAATCGAAATGGCATCCATGCAAACAATCATCACTTTGGCAACCCTATTGCCCATTTTGAACTCGGAATATATTCCACCTGGTCCGTTGTACCCTTGCCCAAAAGCGACAGAGTCAAACCTACTGTATCCTTGCGTGTGCGAGAGAGGGACAGATGCTGGTCTGTTTATTCGCTGCGAAAACACAGGGCTGGCGGTCATGAGTGTAGGGTTGGGGAATATAGCTGGGTTAGGGTTGCCGATCGAGAGGCTTCTTTTGAAGGAGGTGAAAATTGGTAAGCTGGTTTTTGAAAGTTCCTAAAGTTATATCAAGCACATAAAATAAGTTTATTAGTCATATTAAATATATAAAAGTAATTTGTTGTTACGACTGTGGGTTGAGGATAGGAAAGGAATGAGGCCGGAGTGTATAGATGTTCTGTTTATTTAAAACTTACTTGAGGATAACCATAGGCACCAACGTCTCTGCACTAATTTCGCCACACTCGCGCACTGTACTTGGCGACACATCACTAGCGTCACGCGTCGCGTCGCGTCGCTGACAGTTAACGGCACTGTCCTCGGTACACTCGCGACACCGTACACTAATAGCACTAAGTACTTCTAACTTAACTTTTCTTCTCTCTTCTTTCCGGATTCGCTTTTGAAATTGTACCGCCCGTTCCGTATCTCTGACTGCCTTATGTACCCCTAATTTGGAAGGAACATTCCAAATTCAAAAATTTTTCAAATTTCTTCTATCCTGCTCACACTTTTGCTTTCCTGTACTTTCCAGAATTATCTAGAAGTTCTATTTTT
>DWJZ01008526.1:0-11290 GCA_018249125.1 Asbolis capucinus
AAAGTATATATGTATGTTTATCAGTTGTCTGATCACCATAGTACAAGCTAACGCTTAGTTTGGGTTCAGATGGCCGTATGTGAGTTGTCCAAAGACAATGAAAAAAAAAAAAATAAAAAAAAAAAATTAAGATATTTTTTTAATTGTGTAAAAAGATGAAATGATTTCAAGCTCTGCAAATAATAGAAAGACAGGAATTTTATCTTGAATGTAATACTATTTGACAATAACTATGTATTCACAAAGTACTATCTCAATTCTAATAATTATAAAGGCGAAAATTTGTGTGGCTGGATGGGGATGGATGCTTGTTACTTCACACAAAAACTCCTCAACGAATTTCTATGAAATTTGGCACAGAGACAGATACTGGAATACGATAAAGCCTCCTTTTATTTTTACAGGCGAAGACGTGAGCGGAAACTAGTGCAAGTCAAGTTAAAATTTCCGTTTATAAATGATCAAAAGTGTCAACTTATGTTACAAATTTCTTCCTCGTTGCGGCAAACTCAAACAATTATAATTCGCCGAACAAACAGTTATCTGCCGCAATCTTTAAAGACAGGATATAAGTACAATAATAACCGATTAAATAAATGAATAGATTTGATAACGAAAATGTTTTTAACTTCTTTAAAAATAGTACTGTTTTGAACTTTATGTAGTAGAATTTAGGAGTTATTTTAATTTATGATAACTTATATCAGTAAAATACATTTTTCTTCGTTCATTCAGTTCAGTTCAACTTAGTTTCTGGGCTCGGGTTTCCTCTTAGAATCTGTAGGCCCTCACGCTGGTCAAATGCCGATTGGTAGACTTGCACACCTTCAAAAACTTTATGGTGAACTATGAGGAGTGCAGATTTCTTCACGATGTTTTCCTTCCGAAACAAGTGATTATTCACTTGTAATTTTGTGAAGATATTTGGACGTTTGAATATTTCGAAATATGTAATTTGGAAATCCGTCACGTGGTAACCATTAAACGAATTAAGATGAAACTTTTCACAGCTATAGACCACATCTAGAAAGAATGCACGTAGGATTTGAACCCTGGACCTCCAGTTCGAGACATGTTCAAACCACTAGACTATGATCTCATGTCCAATAATGTTTACATTGTGTGCACCAGCTGTACCTATTTAGAATATCTTAGATTAAGGAATATATAATGCTAGCGTTAAATGTCACTTGTTTATTTATATCACTTGTCGGCAACCTTTTCTTATATAGTGCCATAAATATATATATATACATATATGTGAGATAAACTAGCTCACGGTCACAAACTAAGCATTAGTTTGTACTATGGTGATCAGGCTACTGATAAAAATACCTATATTTTTTTTAATGCATACTTTTAACGATATTTTTATAACACCCAGACACAGAACAAACATTCCTGCTCATCATAGAAAGGTTTGTTCTGGGCGGGGAAGAAATCCACGATTACAAGTCAGGTTCAGCAACCACTAGGCCAACAGGCGAGACAATAAGAATACTGATGCGTGCGACGTTTCATGTGTCGTCGTCCGGAGGATCACAAGAAACGTTTTGTCGTGTATATGAGGTCTGTGCGGGCCGCATTTAACGGCATACGGGCTGCATGTGATCCACAGGTTGTCTACCCCTGCTTTATATTATAAACACAACGATCAGGTCGTATGTGAACGGTTTCTCAGAAACTTACGCACGTTAGCCCCATATATTATTGCTTCACTGTTATTATGGACTCTCATTACCTGATATTTGTGTAAATGCCGCTAGGAAATAGGATTCAATTTAAATTCGATAGTTACGATCCGGCTCGAAGGACCATTTCGTAATTGGACGTTTTGATATGTAATGATATTCGGTGCCGGTGATGTTGAATATTAATCTATTATCTTCTGGATTTTAATTAATCTGAACGTCATTTTTACGTGTTATTTAATACTAGTTTTTTCCCACGACTATGTCCGCGAGGTACAGTCCCCGCACCATGTCCCTCGTCACCTCCCTTGAACCGCACTCTTCGACCCGTTCTTTCAGCCTTCAACAAGTAACCAACCTCTGTTGCAAATTTCATCAAAATAGGTTCAGTCGTTTAGGCGTGATAGCGTGATAGAATGTATTTCGCATTCATAATAATTTTATTTGTAAGGAAAATGGTTATAGGATACTTTTTATCCCAGAAAACTACTTTGTTCCCTAGGGATAACAGTGATCTATAAAATATGTAAGGAAAATGGTTATAGGATACTTCTTATCCCAGAAAAATATTTTGTTCCCTAGGGATAACAGTGATCTATAAAATATGTAAGGAAAATGGTTATAGGATATTTTTTATCCCAGAAAAATATTTTGTTCCCTAGGGATAACAGTGATCTATAAAATATGTAAGGAAAATGGTTATAGGATACATTTTATCCCAGAAAACTACTTTGTTCCCTAGGGATAATAGTGATCTATAAAACCTGTTACACAAATAGGGATTTCCATGACCGCTTACCACGTTATTTTCCTGATATATTCCCGTCTCCTAGCTTGTATTTCCATATTTTTACGCACTATACGTTACCGATAAAGCTTAGGTGTACAATGTTATTAAATCTGACACTGTGTATCTTATTTCAATGGGATAAGGTTCAAATTGGTGTACTGTTCACGCGTATTTTGATCTTGTTACCAATTTGTAAGGTTTTTGATGAGGTCTTTCATGTGACGTTTTCCAACATCCTTATGGGTTTTCGTGTTGCATGGAGAATGTAGCTGACTGAATAAATGATAAAATTTTGTGAATAAATAATTTTATAACGGAAAGATAGATTAGTACCGCTTCGCCCTTCGCGCGCTTCGCTTATAGTGTACATTGATAAGCCTTTGTCTGTCTAGACTATAATCTGTCTCCGTGACAAATTTCATGCGGATTTGTTCAGTATTTTTTTTGTGAAGGTCACTCCTTCGATCGATATATTTATCCATCCATTGGACATATCCATATTGACAGATGGCCGTGTGTTAGTTGTCCAAATATATTAATAGTGTACTAGCTGCAACCGGCTCGTTGCTACACATCAAGTCATCAGCCAGGTGTCCGATCTATATAAATTTTGGTACCAAAATCTTCTCCAGAATTTTCTGAAGAAAGTTGCTAAATACATCATTGCTCTAACTCCTACCATTTCAGAGTCTATAAAGGACAAACAAACTCTCAAACAAACAACCATTTATTTTTACAAGCTTTTCTTAACTTGCAGTGTATGTTAGTATATTTGTTTGTTCGGGTCAAATCTTGCAGGCTTAATTAGACCCACTTCCTCTCACACTACGGAGCGGAAATTTTGGATAAGGCTTCAGTTCCGATGACAATGAATTTTTATAAAAAGTATCATCTACTACTATGATCAGGTTGGTCTCCAGGCAAGGGAACTCATTCCATGTTTCTCCGTATTAGGGCTTTGTAATTAAAGCTTGTGTTTTTAAATATTTTTTAATAAAGTTTGTTATAATGAATTCCTGTGTATTCTATTTGATCATGCTCGCAGCAAAACGTGCGTGTACGCATATTTCAAGGATATAGAAACATCGGTGTTGTGTCAGTCGATTCTGATTGCTTCCGCTTCATCAATCAACTTGGAGTCCCTTATTGACTTTGATCAATTGCATTGACTTTGAAAATTATGTTATTATTTTCATATCAAGTATTTAAGGTTAAAAATGGTTTCTCACGGTGTGAGTTTGTGTAGCCAACGCCGTACCGTGGGAAGACAGCGTAACTGGTGAGGTGATAAAGACTATAATATATAAATACGAAGAATTCATAGCAGTCGTCCACTGTTCGTTTTTCACGATGGCAGGCCACGAACTGTTTTAAGTTCCTTTTTTCATGTAGTGACTGGTATAAATTCTTATTGTTGCAGCAGGTAACAGCTGGAATAAGGCTGGTTTGTGTAGATGGTCTCTTTATTTAGAAATTGCAGAGGTAAATAGGCACAAATGTCACTGGACTGATTTAGTCACCTGCGACACAACACTTGTGACACCGCACGCACTGATGGTACTTCTTTCTTCACTCTTCTTCTCGGATTCTTTCCGGATTCGCTTCTGAAACTGAAATGCCCGTTCCGTGTCTCCGACCGCCTTATATACCCATAATTTCGAAGGAACATTCTAAATTCAATCATTTTTCAAACTTCTATCCTGCTCACACTTGCTTTCCTGTACTTTCCAGAATTATCCAGAAGTTCTAATTTTAAATTTCTTCTGTTCTGCTCCCATACTTTTTTTTCTATATTTTCATTTACATGGCGCCCAGAAAATTATAAAAATTATATTGTAAAAATTCTTCTATACCGCTCAAACCTTTTCTACCCTGTACTTTTGTTTCTATTTCATCCCGATTCATCTAGAAATTTTCTTTATTTTAAAATGATAAATAATAAAAACCAACATAAAACTCAGCTATCGAACCAGGAACCTCCACTTTGATAGTCCGACCATTTCCCACCAAGCCACGTAGCTCTGACAGCTCGCGTTGAAATTCGTTTACAAATGAATCTACTGACAATATCAACCAATTGACAGGCCGGTCGGTCTAGTGGTTAGTGAACCTGACTACTCCACCGAGGCCGTGGGTTCGATTCTTACCTAGGTCAAATTTCAGTGTCGACCAGGAATGTTTGTTCTGTGTCTGGGTGTAAATATCTATGTGTTTAAAACGATATGTATGTTTATCAGCTATCTGATCACCATAGTACAAGTTAACGCTTAGTTTGAGGTCAGATGGCCGTGTGTGAGTTGTCCAAAGATATTTATTGAATTACAGAACAATAGAAATTGACTCAGTCTGGAGTACCCCATGACACATTATAAAATGATTTTTGCCTCACCAGACCAAGTGTGATCATCTTCATACAAAACAATGTTACTTGAAAAGGATGGAAATTCAAATATTAAAATAAAAATCTTTACATAATACGTGCCTACATTGCCGTGAATCGGTGAGATTTACAGCGCAATGTTAGTTAAGGAAATACAGTTAATTTTTTGACTTTTTTTTTAAATTTTGTAAATGACAAATGGGACGATTTATATTATGGTAAGTGGTCACCACAAGTAGACATTGACAACGCCAGGCTTCGATAACCTCGCTTCTGGATATTCACTAACTTTTTTTATAATTAAATCTTTTATATGAGGCATCAACATTATATCTAGGACATGAGAACAAAGTTCGATAGTTAAGATATTCTATAGTAACTTTTATGCCCTATTTCAACACGTTCCAAATTTTTTTTACGATCATAGCCTGTCTTTCTAATTAATTTCTTGTCAAGTTTTATCGCAAACCGTTCAGCATAGAAGAAGGTAGCAGACAGACAGAATTACTTTCGCTTTATAATATCGCTATCTTGGGATACAAAGGTCGTAAAAGCCATAAACCCTACTTCACAAAACGAGTAAAAAAAAATTACAAACATTTCTGTTATTTTTTTTAATTCTTATAATGCCGCTATTAAGTGAGATTTGGTATTTTATTGTAAATATCTTTGTTTAGAAGTTAACGTGAATTTAAGACCTATTTTTTTATGGTCTATACACCCCATAAGTGTTTGAGTTGTTATATTTAATTACGTAACTGACACTAAGTCGTTAAATATAATATTTTTTGGTTTTACACCATACTTTTCAACAAAAAATCTGTTTAAGGTGAAGTCGTCGGGCCGTATAAACCATTTTCTTTTGAATTTTAAAGCATCACACAGACCAGAGCGAAAAATTCCGTATAAGACTGCATTCATAAATCATTTTCGGTAAAATGATTTATACGATCTTTCTACCCTAAGGTGATGATTATTATAGACAAAATACGAAATAAGTACTTGAGATGCTGCATTGATCATAGCAGTGATCACAGTTTAGAGATAGAGTGCCGAATTAAACAAGCCCGAAGTGCTTCCTTTAAAATAAAAACGCTACTATGCGACAGGCGCCTTAGTATCCAACTACGCACTCGCCTCGCACGCTGTTATATTTTCTCCTATACAGAGTAGAAGCGTGGACACAGACTCACTGTCCAAGAAACTGGAAGCCTTCGAAATGTGGGTATATAGAGGAATGTTAAGAATATAATGGAGAGACAAAATTCGAAATATCAGTTATGCAGCGGCTAGTTAAAGAACTAGAAGTACTTAACACCATAAAAGAAAGAAAGCTCCAATATTCGGGTCACATTTTGAGAAGTGACAAGTACGACCTGTCACAGCTGATTGGCCAAAGCAAATACAGGGAAAAAAGAAGAGTTGGGCGAAGAACTTCCTGGCTTAAAAATCTCCATTAGTGATACAAAAAGAGCACCCGATCACTGTTTAGAGCTGCAGTATCCAAAGTCCAAGTCGACTTGATAAGATTCATTACAAGATTTCACCAGAAGAACAAATACGCGATATGCCACTATACCTCGGTCACGATACAAAAAGAATGTTTACGATACAAACTTGTCGTATGTAATTGTTACCAAATCTTGGCCCAGCTATAGGTACTTTACCACTTTTGACGTGGCCAAGGTTGTTTAAATTATCTTAGACGTTGAAGTATTGTGCAAAGTGCCTGATTGATGGTGCATGTTTATGTCAACACGACTTGATGCTTATGATCGACCACCAGTGACAGAGAGCGAGGAAAACTACATCGTACATTGTCGTTTTGATTATAAATATACAGATATTATTACAATATTATAATTAAACATGAGGTTAACTCCAGAATAGGGGCGGATCGTAATACGGCCCTGGGTTAAGATTTTGGGGCCTATTTATTACAGGTATTTTTTCAAGAAACTGCAAAAAATTCTATATTGTATTTATTTGTACTTATCTAAGAGAGATATCGTATTTATCATGTCGCCTACAAGAATTTATATTTACTTAATTGTTTTTAATTGGAGCTGGGGTTTATTTATTCACGAGGCCCTGGACTGGAGCACAAAAAGTCCTAAGGTAGATCTGTCCCTGCCCAGAATAAATGTTTTTGTGACGCAAAATGAAATGCATTTGTTTCAAGAGCCAAAAGCTAACTTAACTAGCGACGGGCCGGTTGGTCTAGTGGTTAGCGAACCTGACTGCTACGCCGAAGGTCGTGGGTTCGATCCCCACCCAGGTCAAACGTTTTGTGATGAGCAGGAATGTTTGTTCTGTGTGTCTCGGTGTAAATATCTATATAAGTATGTATTTAAAGGTATATGTACGTTTATCTGTTGTCTGATCACCATAGTACAAGCTAAACGCTTAGTTTGGGATCAGATGGCCGTGTGTGAGTTGTCCTGAGATATTTATTTTATATTTTCTTGATATAAAATTAAACGTTTCGTTAAACGCCCAGTAAGCATAGTATAACATAATGGTGACGGTGATAGCCTAGTGGTTAAGAATTCGGCCTCCTACTCGGGGGTGCGGTTCGAATCCCATTTTACTCTATTTGTTGTGTTAGGCAAAAATGAGTAAATTTTTACGATATATGCGCGCACACCCTGATAAAAAACCGACACCCTGACGTTAGCTAGTCAAAATTGTAGAAATTTTTCAAACGTAGGTAAACACAAAAGATAATTTTTGTAGAATTTTTTTTAACTTGTTACATTAACCATCACTTACTTGCGTACAAGTACACAAACTTCCAATCTGTATGTAGCTAGAGCGAATTCAAGTCCCAGTATAAAGAGCCTCGTCTCGTGCCGTGAAGACATTCAACCTGCAATATATATTATATCTGCAATATCAAATAAAATTCAATTACCAGTAAACCACTTGTGTCCCGCCGAGATTAATTGACGGAAAGGAAAAATCGTGAAGTTATTTCAAAGATATTTCTAAGAAATAGATATTACATTTCCAGTTTAGTTGTATAGAAAGTCGAGTATAACTTGCCAATAAAAATAAACTCAGCTAAGAGCGAATGATAGAGGAAGCTATATAACTGTGTACAATTTTTTACTTTTTTTTGTTGTATTACTATTATAACTATTTGAAAGAGAACAAGGTTTATTTAAATACTTAAAAGCACAAGCTTTATATAACACTAACTCCAAAACACCTACATTTTCATTAACGTCCTGTTACCCGTTGAGGAGTTCCCTTGTCTGGAGCCAATCCTGAACGTATCACGTCATGTTTTTCATAAAAATGCATTGTCAGGATGAAAACTTCACGCAAATTTTCAGCTCCGTACAAGAGCAAATGAGTCTAATTAAGCTTGCAAATTTTGACCCGATCAAACCAACAAACTAATATACTAACATACTAATATACAAACACACTGCAAGTTGAATAAAAGCTCGTAAAAAGAGAGGGAGAGAGAGAAAGAGTGAGTCCTGCGTCAGACAAACAGGACAGTTGAATTCTGAACTCTTAGTAGCAGGAATCCAAACTTATCTGTGATGAATGGAATTGTTTGATCGGTGGGTGTCCAAAATATCTAATATATGTTTAGCATACATTTAAAACTATATCTATATTTTATATGTTGTTTGATCACCATAGTACTTATAGCAATGATAATCAACTTCTGATCCGCACTTTGAAAATTAGATATGCAGATCGCAGGATATGAACCCAGGACAGGGACCAACGCTCAAACCTAGGCTATCACGTTTTTACACATCTCATACAACGTATGTTGCAAAAAAATATCCATTATCAATGTACAAAGTGTCGTGCTATGAGCACACACAAAGGCGACGGGATGCGCCGGCGCCGCACCGCGCTACTTATTCCGATCCGGTTCTGCTCGTCTCGCTTACATCACTAGCTAGCTCTTCCACACTCCACTGGCTTCCGACAGCCTGGCTACTAGACTTGTGCTACGTGGACACTGAAACTTTTTGGTGTACCTTATTATTTTAGTTCGCTAAAGACACGTCAAAATTACTCATCTTTGTGCGTCAGGGGTTAAAAAGGAGGGTACTTTGAAAATATTTTTCTAGCTAAGGATTTAAGGATAATTAGCGTTATGAAATGGCCTCATTAGGCCGGGGAGTACTCCGGAATTTATTATTAAGATAACTAATGAGATTCTTAAAAACAGAGAGGTAGGTGCGATCAAGAATATACTAGATGTCGTTCCAAAGAAATTTGTTCACTTAATTTAATCCGCAATTGAACATCTTCATTAAATTACCATAGAACTAAGAACTTGTTTTAAAAACATTTCCGTTGAAACACACCCATTGTACCATCGAACGAACCGACGAGACGAACGGTGGGCATTCGTCTCTTCGTCGTAAACACACCGCCAGTATGTACGTCGCGTTACGCTTAGTCCTTCATTATCCTCACTGCGAAAGAATGGAATAAGTTGCCCGCGTCGGTATTTCCGTTTCATTATAAGGTAAAAATCTTCAATTCAAGAGTGAATAAGCTGTTACTAAGTTAGTGCGCTTCACCATCAAAGACTAGGCCACTAACCATCAGGTGATTTCGAAGTCAAGCGCTAACTTATTTAATATACAAAAAAACTGCAGCATTGTGGAACGTGCTTGTCTTGGTTGTTTGAAATGAACTAAAGAAAACACCAGCCCACATTTCAAGTGAGCTGGTATGTGAAATGCCACATTATTGTCGGTGATTTTACATCTAGTTGTATTATTAATCGAAGAGTTTTAATATAGACAAATACATACATATATTTGGATAACTCACACACGGCCATCTGACCCCAAACTAAGCGTTAGCTTGTACTATGGTGATCAGAGAACCGATAAACATACATAAATACTTCTAAATATATACTTATATAGCTTTAGATACCCAGACACACAGAACAAACATTCCTGCTTATTTCAGAAAAGATTGACCTGGGTGGGAATCGAACCCACGACCTTCGGTTAGGAGGTAGGTTCACTAACCACTAGACCAACTACCCTGTCAATATAACATGTTATTATAAACTTTAAACGTACGTTCTTCTATAATACTTCAAATATTATCTGGTCAGAATTACAGCATCAGAACATCTTTTAACATTCTTATAATGTCAACGTGATTATATTTTTCTCCGATCTCGTCAGCGAAGAAAAGACATTTAACGGCTTATATCCGCCAGAACTTTTTTCGTTTCCTGTCATTTTGTCAACTTTTCCGACTAGGCGTAGGTAATAGTCGGAAAGTTAAATATCTAGGAGTATTGTATTCTTGGTCCGGCTTAACCAAAGAAATAAAGGCTACCAAACACGCGCTTATGGTTCGGATGAAGGTTGGAAGTTAAGGGATTTTTGGGTCGTGAAATTTGATGTTGTATTGCAAAATCATCATCATCAACTCAACCCATCACAGCCCACTATTGAGCACGGGTCTCTTCTCTGAATGAGAAGGTTAAGGCCATAGTCCACCACGTTGGCCAAGTGCTGATTAGCATTCAGACACGCAAACTCCCCGGCATGCAGGTTTCCTCGCGAACTTTTCCTTCACCGTTATAACGAGTGACATTTAAACGCTTAAAACGCACAACTCTAAAAAGTCAGAAGTGCACGCCCTGGGATTCGAACCCAGACCCCCCAAGTAGGAGGCCGAATTCTTAACCACTACGCTATCACCACTTCTTTTTATTCCTTTTTATTCTTTTACTCAGTTCAAATCCGATCTGGAATTTCACTAGGCTATCACCGCTGTGTCTTAAGCATTTTGCAGAAAGCTGCACCACGCTGCCCCATTGCGGATTGTTGAATCAAAGACTGTTATTATAAGACTTTTTGAATGTATCTCATTATTAGTACGCACATAAAACTCCGGAACTACATGCTATATAAATATTGACTTTTATCTAGCCTTGGGGTACTTAGTACGCTGGGATTGGAAGTGATATCGGGTTTGTTTGTTCGAAACATGGCCCAGTATTGAGCATGGGTCTTTTTTACAAGCTTATTTAACTTGAAGTGTCGCGAAAGTTTGTAAGGATGTATGGATGTTTATTTCTTTATCACGGTAAAAGTACTGAACGGATCAAGATGAACTTATTCCTTTATTTAAACGTTATTATGCCCTATGAAGTGGGACAGAAGATGGGTTTAATGCTAGAAGCATTCTTTACCAGCCGACCTGTAGTATAAACAGAAAGACAGCGAGGGAAGGTTTGATTCAGAGAAAGTTAGTCTGGAATAACACGTAGGTTACTTTTTTACAACATCGGTGAGCAAAACTTTGGGCGGAATGTAGTATATTCTAAATATGAAATCCCAGGTTATATGACAGGCCGGTTGGTCTAGTGGTTAGTGAACCTGACTACTACACCGGAGGTCGTGGGTTCGATTCCCACCC
>DWJZ01008527.1:0-11290 GCA_018249125.1 Asbolis capucinus
AGGTTTGGGTATCTTTCGAAGATTTCCCCTCGAAAACAAAAAAAAAAGGCCTAATACTTATAAATTCAGAAGACCTAAACTTTAGATCTATTTTGATTAATATTCAACTTCTTCTACTAAATTACAACCTTTTTCCCTGCTAGCTACGATCCTTTGACTTCTAAATTATATCTTCAGACAGTCAGCTGCCGTCATTTGACCTCCAACTTTTGTCTTCTGGCCTTCTCATTTAACGCATTTTGACCTTTAATACTTGTATTTTGTGTTCCAACTTCTACATTACTTCCAACTTCTGCTAACACTCGGCTCCACTTAGACTTTAGTAAAACCTGCTTCCGTTTTTCTATTTTTTGACCTCCACTTTCTATCCCTTGACTTCCAAATTCTGCTACCTATATGATCTGATGTCTAAATATCTCTTACCTGTTTCCTTTTCCAGGATGACAACAATCCCCCTTCTGGTGCTACTAGGGCTGGACACTAATGTGAAGGAAGATGGAGAACATGCGTGGAGGTTGAAGCACTTCAACAGACCAGCATATTGCAACATGTGTCTAAATATGCTGGTTGGTTTGGGGAAGAAGGGACTTTGTTGTATATGTGAGTCCTATCAAACAATTAGCAATCATAACTCTCCCAAAGTTAGTCCTTAGTACAGAATTATCCAACAAATTCTGCATTAAGAATGATTTAAGTAACAATTATCAACTCTGAGCAGCAGTTAATCAAGAGACCATGTATCTTAATTGACCTAAAATCTATTCAAATCACGTTAGGTCTGTTTCGAAAACCACGGGCTGTTTAAAGATACCTGTAGTCCTTTCAAAAGAATTACGTATCATGAGGCTAAGAGTCTACCTAGAACCAGGTCTATTCCAGAGATCCTGTGTCTATTTAAAACACCCTAAGTCAACATGTGTATATTTATTAGGCTCTGTGTCTATTCACAAGACGGTGGTTCTCTTTTAATGATGTCGAGTCAGTCTATTCAAAGACCATGGGTGTTTACAAAAGACAGGGCATTTTCAAGACACATTGTGTAAGATCAGCACACCATCTACCTCTTCTCGGGCTCACGGGTTCCTGGAGACTTCGGGGAAGTACACTCACCAGGATAACTGTTTTGAAATCGGCGAGAGCTCGTTTTTGGCGCCATGTATTTTTTTGGCGTGGCAGGAGAGGACGGGGAGAGAAAAAGATAGCAGGCAGTATTGCCACACGCAAAGTAGTCCATTTCTGTATAATTATAGACCTTGGGTTTTTAGGAAAACTACAGTAGCTCGATTCAAAAAAATCTGAAGTATACTCAAGAGACCGATGGTCTACTGAAGACACTGAAAAGACTTTATATTTCCAGTTTGTAAGTATACGGTACACGAACGTTGCGTACAGCGTGCCCCAGCGTCTTGTATAGCCACGTACTCCAAGACAAGGAGAGCATCCGCCACGCTGGCCCATCATTGGGTTGAAGGTAAAGTTTTCATTTTGTTACCTCGTAAAACGTAAGCTACGTAGGAGTTGTTAGACTTCACGCACCTTTGAGAACTCCTTTGAGAACGTCCCAGGAGCTGCAACTCCTGAGACGTCTGAGAGACTTCCTCACGTTTGATCATCAAAGCAAGTGATAGTTAACTTTTATAGATAGGCTTAAACGCCGTAGACGTGTTACGTGTTAGACTATGGGACGGAAGTTTTACGCGAGGGCCAGAAATGTAAGGATATTGGTGCGGGTCACATTTCATGTGTTGTCGAGAAGATCACAGGAAAAGCAAGGTTGCGTCGTGGAAGGTCTGTGTCCGCATCGTAATAGCATGCGGCCCCCGGGCCGCGGGTTGCCGATTCCTGCGTTAGGCTATTACTGCTTTATGTTTATAACTAGAATCCGCCCGCGGCTTCGCCAGCTTGGTACGTTGAGAAAAAGTAGCCCATGCATTTTCCTAAAATTTAGTCTATCTCTGTGCCAAATTTCATTCCGATCCGTTCAGTAGATTTTGCGTGAAAGAGATACAAACATCCTTCCATACTCATTGACTTTCGCATTTATAATATAAGAAGTTTGACCCAGGCAGTGTAGGAATTTAGGAAGTTTGTTTAACCCACAAAAACTCACTACTGAGCATGGGCCTCACAGGACTGAGGAAGCTTATAGCTTCACCACGCTGCTCTATATGTATAACTAGCATCCGCCTACGGCTTGGCCCGCGTATTGTTTATAAATAGTAGCTTATACGTAATTCCAGACTACAATAACCCAGTGCAAAATTTCATTCAAATTCGTTGATTAGTTTTTGCTTGACGGAATAACAAATACATCCTCACAAACTTTCGCATTTATAATATTAGTGGGTTTACTGTTCACTTCACAGGAAATTGCCACGGGAAGTGTGCTCGGTGTCGAAAGAAAATTAAGGGATATAACGGTATAACTGGTCTCCATTGCCGATGGTGCCACGTCACGGTAAGTCACACTTTATTTGTATTAAAAACCAGTATACGATTGAATTTAATTTAATTACTGACGGCTTTTGAATTTGTAACATTAGTAGGATTTCATATTTTTATTATTTTTGACTAGCACAGACTCACTGTCAAAAAAACTACAAGGTGTAATAAAATATTTAAAAACACAAGCTTTAATTATAATACAAAGAAATTTGCTACATGTGGAGGAGTTTCCTTGTTTGGAGTCAATCCTGACCGTAGTACTAGTATTATTATCATAAAAATGAATTTTCATCAGGACAGAAGGTTCATGCAAAATTTCAGCTCCGTAGTGTAAGAGGAAGTGGGTCTAATTAAGCTTGCAAGATTTGACCCGTAACAAACTAATATACAAAGAATTACTACTCTTTATTTAAATTTTTACATAAATAATAAAGTAAAATAAAATACATATATACATACAAATATACTAATATACAAACATATTAAATAAAAGCTTGGTAAATTAAAATGATGCAATATAAAAATGTTATAAAAGATAATACAGAGACAGTACTGGTGAGCAGGTATAGTGGAGGAGAGCGTGACCGGCGTGCACCGGCTGTACCAGCTGAGCAAGGCGGGCAAGCTGTGCGTGCCCGCGATGAACGTCAACGCCTCCGTCACCAAGACCAAGTTCGACAACCTCTACTCCTGCCGGTCAGTGCTTGTCCCGCTCCCTCACCCTCCCCCTCCGCGGCCCTTGGCTGAACCACCAATCACACTTTATGACCTTGTTCAACTACAGCTTTTACATTATAATCCATGGATGTATTACTTATTTGGCTTCCCGTATCTTTTATTGCGAATTAAATGCCATTCAAATAGTCACACTAATATCATAAATGCGAAAGTTTGAGGATGGATGGATGTTTGTTACTCTCGTACGCAAAAACTACTGAACGGATCTGAATGAAATTTCGCAGGGAGATAGTTTATAGTCTAAGAGTATTATTTATCAACGTACATAGCACGCGGGCGAAACCGCGGGCAGTAAGTAATAGTTGCGCTGGCGGTGAGAGAATGTAATGCTTTAGTACTTTTTCCACCGGCTTCTTTCACTTCTACTGTTACTATTGGGCTAACAGGACTTGTTTTGTTAATAACTTGGTTTGTATGTTTCAGGGAAAGTATAATAGACGCGTTGAAACGCAGTACGGACCTGATGTTTGGCGGCAAGCAGTCTGTGGTGTGCGGGTACGGGGAGGTCGGCAAGGGATGCTGTCAGGCGCTCAAAGCTCTGGGATGTGTGGTGAGTCACTGTGCTTGTTGAATTTTGAAGTTATCTTTTCGGTTTGAAGTTACTTTTCAGGTTGTGAAGTTGCCTTTTGATTTTGAAAAAATAGTATATTTGTAGTATTATTTTGATGAAAAGCTACCTTTTGGAGTTGTTACACTTTTCTTAGTAGTGTTATTTTGTTCTAAAGCTAACTTTTGGGGATGTGATCCTTTTCTTTATACTGTTATTTTGCTTAAAGGCTGTCTTTTGATAATGTTTTTGTTAAATGACATTCGAAGAAGTCGACCTGTTGGAAACGGAAACAGAAATTTGGCTAATGATACTTTCCATTGAAGTTTACTTTGGGAAAATAAAGCTTTTTAATGTGTTAACTTATTCTTTGTGTTTCATACATTACTATCTTTTGTGTGAAAAGTAACCTTTTGGCAAAGCAATATAATTCTTGTCAGCATCTTTTGGACGACAAGCTAGCTTTTTGAGAGGTGACTGTTTTCTAAGTACCATTTACCCTACAACCCATATAAATAAAGATATATATATATAAACTGTATGGAAATCATTTTCGCCAGGTGTACGTGACAGAAATAGACCCGATATGCGCGCTACAGGCCGCCATGGATGGTTACAGAGTTGTGAAGCTAAATGAGGTAATATATTTATATATCTATCTGTCCATATGTCGAATTAATGGAATATTATGGTTAATATATATGAATATTAAATAACCTACCGCTTGACTACAATCCCGCCTGATGGAAAGTGGCGACGTAGTCTTCGACGCTGATGTCTGATCATATACTATCAGATCATATTCAGATAACTCATCTGTAAAGCTTCGTATTGATTGAGTCTATTCTTTCTTCTATTTCTCTCTCCCACTAGGTGATCCGTCAAGTGGACATAGTGATAACGGCGACGGGCAACAAGTGCGTGGTGACCCGCGAGCACATGGAGCGGATGAAGGGCGGCTGCGTGGTGTGCAACATGGGCCACAGCAACACCGAGGTGGACGTGCACGCGCTCAGGACGCCCGACCTGCTGTGGGAGCGGGTGCGCTCGCAGGTGGGTGGCGGGGGATGTGAAGTGACGTCATGTGTTGTGCAACATGGGCCATAGCAACTCCAAGGGACTGAGTAGAAGGGTGCGATTTGACGTTACGTTGATAGGGACGTGGTTCACGTCACGTGATCATAAATGATGTGTTTAGATGTACTGCTGTTAGACGTGTTGTATTCAAGCAATATCAGAGAAAGAGAGAGCAATATATTGTCTTTTCCTATCTTACGTTTCGGTATACGTTCCTTTTTCCGGTGCTCGGCAACTTAAGAAGGGGTTTGACATTTATTTGCTTTTGAAGGCGTGGACGAGTGTGAAGTGTACGAGTGTTATTGTTGAATCCTGTACTTGTGCTTCAGGTGGACCATATAATCTGGCCGAACGGCAAGCGGATAGTGTTGCTGGCGGAGGGCCGGCTCGCCAACCTGTGCTGCTCGTCGCTGCCGTCGTTCGTGGTCTCCGTCACCGCCGCCACGCAGGCGCTCGCGCTCATCGAGCTATACAACGCACCGCAGCACAGATATAAGGTACTGCATCACACACAGACACACATATACGTAGAAACACACGCACACATCGTCGAATACATGTACGCACACACTAACCAACACGTGCACACGTACATTCACGTCCGCGTGTACGTACTATTAGCAGGTAACAAGCAAAGTACGTGTATGGATGTTATTCGTTGAAATGAAATACGAACTACAAGAAAGAAACGTGAAACTAAACTAAAATATAACTAAACTAAACAAAAGAAAATCAAGAAACGGGTCCAACGTTTCCTCCTTGGCTGAACATTGGTGATGCCCTGGTGTTGCTGATGTGTATGGGCGGCGGTGATCACTTGCCACCAGGTGGTCCGTATGTTCATTTGTCTGCTGAAGAAAAAAATGGATATATGATACCGGGGGAACTCACGATGTTTAGTGATATCATGAGTGCCTATCGACATTTTGTATGTCACCATGAGTACTCACGATTTTAGTGTCATCATAACTACCCGTTAACATTAATATCCGTTGTCAACAGGCGGACGTGTACCTGCTGCCGAAGAAGATGGACGAGTACGTGGCGAGCCTGCACCTGCCGACGTTCGACGCTCACCTCACGGAGCTGTCGGACGAGCAGGCCAAGTACCTCGGTCTGAACAAGCTCGGCCCGTTCAAGCCGAACTACTACAGGTACTAGCTAGCGGACTGCTGGACTGACTGACTGACTGAGTGATCGTCCGACTGAATGAACATGCGACCGACCACCGACATACGGAAAGATGGATTGACGGACTGACTTACAGACTGACTGACGCTCAGATTGACTGGTTGGTTGATTAGTCGTACAACCGAACCACCGACTGCACCTATCAATGATTGACCAACGGACTGCCTGACGACTGACTGACGAACCGTCTGGCGGAAGTAAGGTAGAATGGACATACTGACAGAATGACTAACGGATGGACTGACTGACTGGTGGACTTACGGTCGTACGTGACGGCTGGATGAACAGGCGGACGGACGATTGTGCTCATGAGGTTTGGTCAAATTAATGACATTTGTGAGCCGAAGTGTAGTAGTGCTCTGGAATTGTTGTACAGGCATATGCGTGCTGACGATCATTAAAAATCACAGAAATTGTGATTTATTAACACTGAAGTAGCTGAAATTGTGACTTTTTACTATAATAGAAGTTTATATTAAGATTTTAAACAATTCTTAAATTCGACATGTGTGAGAAAATGATTTATTTATTCTAGTAAAAATAAATATACGAACGCGACATTCCGCCATTTTATATTTGATGTCAAAAGACTTCATCGTTTCGTTAACCATTTTCAATTGTCAATTTCAGCTTTAACTCCTCCATGAAAACAGTATTTTTACGAAACGTCATCATGCCTATTCTTGTACACTGCTACTGAGCTTTATCCCGCGGGATGAATTTCGCCGGTATCAGTTCCGGGATATCATTAGTTTTTTAATCTCCTGGACACGCTATATACAATACATATTACCACCGACCTATAATTTAATTTTAAATATTTTGCGAGAGGTTCCTGGTTTATTACCTGGTCGGGGGAGATGTTTATGACAGTTGGATGTTTGTTCGTGGTTCAGGAGTTTTATAAGAACTGTCCATGCCCCCTGCTGTATAGGGAATCCTATTACGAATGTATAAGAGTTTATTGATTATTTAATGAAAACGAATGTACCAATATTCTATCTATCCGTTATATATCAGTTTAAAATCAAACTCAAAATTAAATTATTTATATCATTTTTCAATACACATCATCCATATTGACATCAAGTTGTTATTTAACTTAGAATACAGTTTAAAGATAATGCGGTTGAGGTCGTATCAGCCCAAATCAAGCTGTAATATTTCGCTTGAGGCTTTATCAGCCTCAAATATATTGTTGAAGTATTGTAACTTGACATTTCTGATAACATGTTAATTTTATGCTAAAATTACAATGAACGTTTTGACTAAGCCTAGCATTACCTGAGGTTCCGATGTTTGATATTATGGAGGCCGTTTCTACCTCAACTAGCTTTGATAATGATACGAAAATTTGAATAAAATTAAAATAATTGTGGTTATAAAAATTTACATTTTAGCAACCCCGATCGCTCAAATAGTGTATCGAATCCGTTACGCTTTCCTCTCCACTGCGAATTTGACAATTGACCTGTCAAATACGCTTGTGAATCAAAACAATAAATTCTAATATTGATAGTATTTACAAGACCACGCAACAGAAATGAGAATATTTTTATATATTGCAACTTTTCTATGTATTATAATAAAAATGCTATTCGTGTATCGAAAAACGATTTTGACAAATGAAAACGTCAGAAATGTTATTATATCCATATTTATATGGAATAGACTGCATTTTTTGATTCGAACTATGATTCAGATATATAATTCAAAGTTATTTAAAATAAGAGCGTCAAAACTAAGTAGACTTGCTATTGTTCATGTTTATTAAAGTTAGTTAAAAGAAAAAAAGTGTAAAAAGCTTTCAGTATTATAGGCCAGGTATATAGTGTCACGTATTGACAGTGATGGATAGATAGTAAAAATCAACCAACAGACATATTACGATGTCCGCGTCGATCTCCTTCTGCCACATGTGTTTGTCTTGCTCTTCATAAAATGAAATAACAGTATTGTATGTTTTTTTAATAATGCTAGACGACTATGTACCTGCTTTTATAGAATTATTTACTAAAAGTCAAAAACACATTGAAGTTTTACTAAATGTCAAAATCGCAAATGGTTAAGCAACTGTCAAAAATATAATATGTCAATATTGTCGCTGTTTATCAAGTTTGGTTTGAAGTTGAACTAAGTAATGTGAAATTTTGGTCGTAAATATAATTCTATATTTCATTATTTATTTTTAGACTTGAATGTTTTAGTGGGTGTTTGTCTATGTATGTTTAAATTTTAGCAAATATCCGTCTTTTATACTTATACATTCATGCGACTTTTATCTCAGTTTGAAAACAGTATTATTAAAATTATAGTGAAATATTTAACATTTCGAAAAGTCTCGCCTTACTATCATTTCCAAGGAAGCTTTAAGCTGTGAGTGAATGAGACGGAAATTGTGTTTTTAATTGGTTAGAAAGGGTGAGGTATATGTTTTTTTTACGAATTGTGTGATAATGACAATATATTGTATTGATTAAAAATAACATACATTGTACCTAAAAATATAACATCTTACTAATATTAGAATTGTTTAAGATTGTAACTTTGCTTTTAATGCGCTAACTGCTGTTCAGATTAGGATGGCATTTGGCAGACGAATAGATCGTTTTGAATATTAGGACATAGGCAAGGTTTTATATACCCCCGGTATCATTTGGAAGGTTAGTTTTGTCAAACCATCCAACCAATGCATTATTATTGAAGCGTGATGTCGGCCATTTTGTAAACGGATAATTTGTTAAAATGGCGTCGATTATGTCATAACATAAATATGTAGGCAATATTTATTGAAATGTATATAAGATTTAAAAGATTTTTTGTATTATTACAGTATTTTAAATGTTATTAAATTAAAACAGTATTTTGTTTTATATATATTTTTTAATTATTTTATTTCACAATAATAAAATATTGCGAATACAGTTTATATAAAAATTATAGTGCAATATAGGAATTTCAAGGAAATTAATGAAAATTCTTTTAGTTTTAATATTATTTTGGAAAATATGGAAAACTTGCCACAATTTAGTCAGTATATTTAATTTTATTGTTACCATTTTTATTATTAAATAATGAATTTTTCTTTATTTTAGTATGTTTTATTTAGTTTTTAAGTTATATTTATTTTGAGTACTTAAATAAAATGTTTTGATGATTGAATTTTGTTTTATTTTTCTTTTCGTTTTATTTGACGGTTTTTTTCAAATTATTATTTACTTTTTCATTAAAGATGTGTTAACTTGTAGGATTGTAAATTCATTAGCTTACATTACAGGTATATTTTTATTCATTAAAATTTAATACATTTAATGTATCATTTTAAAATATAAAATGTAACATATTTTTCTTTCTATTTGAATATGTTTTTAGGTATGTCCCAAAATTGGATAAATGCAATCGAGGAAGTTAAGGGTTTTTTGGGTGAAAGAATCAATTGTAGTTTTGTTTTCAGACATTATGCGTTTTTATATCAATTGTAATAATTTTGAAAAATTGCAGTGCCATCTGGCTTGTTTAGCGGGAAACAAAATCAGATACGATCAACAATGTAGTTATTGCCTATTTGTGTGTGCTGACAGAAATAGGTTTTTTAGTTTCGGCCGGAATCGTACCTTCGACCTTTCTCTATTTCGGCCAAAACCGAAACTTCCGTATACTTTTTTTATAGTTTCTTTTATTGAAACCGAAACTGAATCTTCGGTCGAACACTAGTTTTCGGTCGAACACACATTTTCCGCTTGGGGGCGTTGTATACGTACTGACAGGAGATGGCTTTTTGTTTTCGAGTGGGAAATCCTCTAAAGAAGCATATGAGAGAGTCGACGCACGGCCGGTATCCATCACTTCCTCGTAGACATTCCGCCAGTACGATCGTCGCGCTTTGCGTCTTCTTTCATCATACATACCGGAAGGACTGGAATAAGTTGCCAGCGTCAGTCTTTCCGTTCGATTTAAATTTAAGTGTCTTCAAATTAAGAGTGAATAGGCTATTACTAAATTAGTGCACTTTACCATCTAACACCACATCGCCGCTTACCATCAGGCGGGATAGTGGTCAAGCACTAATTTATAGAAAGTAAAAAAACCTGATAGTACGTTCAGGCTTGGCTCCGGCCAATGGAGCTCATCGACGGTTCACAACCTAGTATTTTATATTGTCTATCTGTTGAAGCAACTCTGACTTAGAAAACTAAGGATTACGGATAGATAGAGTTTTGAAAACAACTGCTAAAGATTGTATTTATTTTCAGTTCAACTTTAATCAGCGAATCACATTGTACTATACATTGTTTATTTATTTCGGTTCATATACTGCTACAATAAAGTCCGTGATTGTGATATACGCAAGGCGTCACCAGCGTCTCTTATTGCATTATTATTATATTAATATATTATCGTAACCTTGCTACGATTAAGACAGTATTACTATGAATGTTCGTCTCGTACGGAAGGTCCTGGAGTCAAATTCACGGACGTTAAGTTACTAAGTTAATTTACTTACAAAGTAATGTGCATATTACAAGTTAATTATTGTTAGAACAAATATCGTGAGGAAACCTGCACTCCTAAAAGTTCCTCATTATGGCGTGTGAAGTTCACCAATCCGCACTTGGCCAGCGTGGTGGACAATGCTCTGTACCCCTCACATTGTGAGTTGACACCTGCCCAGGAGTGGGACAGTTATGGATTGCTATAATGGCTTTTTGAGGCTATGTCATTTAGTAATAAGCATATAATAATACTGCGCTAACAGATGGTGGCAAGGCCCCAGATCGTCTAAATGTAAAATGTTTGTATAAATGAAGCTTTTAGACATTTTTAGTATATTTTAATTTAAAATTGTATCAAATATTGTATTGTATGAAAGTCAATTTTGATAACGAGTGAACTCGGAAATATAATGGAATATAAGTGGTATATAATTGGAAATATAAGTGGTTTGTCGAAACACACGAGGCACCAAGGCGTAGATAACGCGGAACAAAGCCGCGTAAGAGATCACTGCACACGCGTGTCATACGATGTTTTCAACACACTTGCACATACGGCAGTTTTCCCATTTTATGTCGATGTTTTGATAAACAATCGACAAAACTGGGAATATGTTAACAAATATTTGTTGTAACAAAACGCACAGGTGCAAGATATATCAATGAATAAAATCTTTATACAAGCTATACTAAAACTTAACAAAAAGATTATTTAAAAACGTATTACGGGGTAAATTAAGAATGCTTTCTCAATATTACAGATTACGTACACATCATTAAAAATATTGTATGAATTTAA
>DWJZ01008528.1:0-11289 GCA_018249125.1 Asbolis capucinus
AACAAACATTCCTGCTCATCACAGAAAAGTTTGAGCTGGGTGGGAATCGAACCCACGACCTCTGGTGTAGTAGTCAGGTTCACTAACTATTAGACCAACCGGCCTGTCAATAACTAGTATCAATATTTGTTAACCGTTTGATTTTTGTACTGTTGCTTATTTAATATTTATATGATTTAACAACAATTTATATAATAAAATATGAATAACTACAGTTTCAGTATATATGTGCTTAGGTGTTTATTGTTATGGTTTTTTAGCCATAAAAAATATATAAATTTGTTAAATTTAATTTCATTGATCGTATCATATTTCCAAACTTGTAATAATCAATAGGAAATACATTTATCATATTAATGATATTGCCAAGTCTTTGAATAATAACGAAGTATGATTTTGTAAGTAAACTAAATCTAAAATGACATTATAGCGAAAGGTAAAAATGCATGCAAAGCTATTATAATCTACACGTCTATAATAATTAACTATAATAAATTTCCCGAGCAATTTCCATATCGCAAAACTATGGCAATGCTGATTTTATAGCCATAAATTTTGCATTTGCACCTGTAAATAGCAAATTAAAAAAATATATGAATAATAATAGCCAGCGTCAGACAATTATTTATTTCATACATTCGAAATATAAGAAAAAAAAAATTGGATAAAAAAATTCTTAGGCCATCTAAAACAAACCACTTTTGAACAAGATTACCTCAAAATATACCTACTAACGCATGCCCTCGACCGGTACACAATTTTACGTTGTACTAGTGTTTTGGTAATGCCAGGATGTAAAACATATTTTTAGTAGAACTTGAATTTGAAAGTGGAAAGTATCAAATTATATAATGTCTCCCGAGGTACTTGGTACAGTGACGCTGTTTCTCTGCTATCCCTGTTAGTTACCATAATCGAGAATTTTAGTAAGGGAAAAAACATAGATATAGTAATCATGTGAAAAAAATGTACCGGGGAGCCCGGAACATTGGTGACCAATGCGAATACCTTAAATGATGGCTATAGTGTAGTAATGGAAGCTAAAATGGTGATTTTCGTGGTAGGCAACCTTCTGAGATAAAATATTATAGATGGAAAGCAGATGGAAGGATTATTTTGATGACTGTGCTTTATAAATGTAAAGTTACTCGCCATTTTAACTACTTACCTAGTCTGTGCTCGCCATAATATTCTCCAACTTGCCCTTCTCTCTTTATTTCGTGATCTTGACCGTTAATGCTTTTTTGCGGTTTTGAATTATATTTTCAAATGTCCATATAAAATAAACAAAATGTCAATATAATATACTATTTCGTGTGCATTCTTGTGTTTTTCTATGCTGTAAATCCGTATTACAATTTATTTATTTATTATATTACTTTATTATTTAGTATACTATATTTATTTAAAAATAAAATATCGAGATAATTTAGAAATATAGGGATTTATTAGTCTTTTCAAGAAGATGTTTTAAGATTATCTTTTTACCGTTGTCAACTTTCATTAGACACTGTATAAACGATAGAGCAAAGGTTTGTATCGTTGTGGTATTCCATATCTGTGGTAATTTGTGTAATCTGTACCTAGTGTGTAGCTGTGCTACAATATGTACCGTAGAAAAATAAAATTTTGAGTTTTCCAGAAGCCGCTGTGTTTGCTCTAATTTTATTGAATTATTAATTTGCTTTTTTATCTTATGATTCAATTGAAGAAAGTAACAAATTAAGAACAAGCAACTGCACATTTCAGTCATATTTATACGGTAATTTACGTATTTGCTAAGTATCGTATTGCTGAGACATTCTTCTCTTCTAGGACGAACTAGGGTAAAACATTACTAAATGTTTTCCGATTTTTCTCATATATGTTACAATAATTAGTCTTAAGTAAGTGCACACCATCAGATATTGTTGTGGGGCGTATCATTCTCTCTTTTTTTCTGAGCATTGATTTTTTATTTCAGGTTATTATCGACCTGTCAAGTAGACATTTTTTCGTCAAGCTGTCTCCGCAAATTCGCAAAATAGGAGACGAAAACCCTTTTAGGTTTACAAATTTCATATCGAATCTGCCACCAATCGTAAGTATAACAGTTATAAAATAAAAGTGTATCGTTTCATTAATTAAATTTTATTAGATAGCGGTTGGGAATTTTCAGTCTAACTAGTTCGTTCCCGTGGACTCCCTCGCGTGGGTGTCGAACGTATGGCTGAAATCAAGACATAATCTTTGATTCTTCATTAAAACACACTGCATTACCATAACCTTATGTTTTATTAAGGCTGTAGTGGACACTAGATCTTTACATGAGTCCAGACCGTGACCTGTCCACTACTGTTTTGTTTGTGATTTGTTTTGGTGCGATTGTTAACTGATAATATTGAAGAACATGTCTTTATTATTTTTGTTTGAACATGTCTTTAATTACACTTTCTTCTGAATGGGTTCCTCTTACAGTAGCTGCAGCTTTTATTTTACTGTAACAAAAATGTTCTGAAAAATAACAAAAATTTATATTACAATAAATGCTATCATCTGTATGCTGATGATGATCAGTTGTATGTTCAAGCTAAGGTTGACGAACTTGATTGTGCCATTAGCTGTATTAAGTGGAATGTAATCAACTTGGAAGTACTTAAAAAGTGGTTCAATGAGTATGGTATTGTCATTAACCCGACGAAATGTCAAGCAATACCCATGGGTAGCGCAAGATTGCGGGCGGAGGTACAATTTGGCTCCCTGCCCCCTATAATTTTCAATAAGACCCAGGTGCCCTTTAGCGACTCCGTTAGGAATTTGGGTCAGTATATCGATTCAGCTTTAAGTTGTTGACCCCACATTACTAAAATTTGTCGCAGAATCATGGCTTCTTTGCAATCCCTCAGTTGTCTTAAACATTTCCTTCCTATGAAGACAAAGCTGTTGCTTATCCAGACATTAATATTGCCAAGTATTGATTATGGAGATGTGTGCTACCCGGACTTCTCAGAAGAACTTCTCAATAGACTAGAATGCCTCCAAAATAACTGTATTTGCTACATCTACAGACTTCAGAAGTTTAACCACATATCTCAGTATCAATGTCAGCTTAAAAGGCCTCCCGATTTGACAAAAGCAATGTTCTAGAATTCTATCTCTTCTGTACTCTTAAATGAGGCAGCAACACCATTTTACCTCAAGGAAAATTTTTGTTATCACTGCAATACTCATGATAAAGTACTCTGGTGTTCTGAGAATCTTCAGTTGGATATTCCTTCATTCAATACCTGTTTCTTTCAATACTTCTTTATCATTCAGGAAATACTGCCTTGGAAGGCCCTGCCAATAGAAATAAGGAAGATTTCAACCAAGATTTCTTTTAAGAGACTTGTTCGAGCATTATTTCTCAGTCATCACTTAAAATTTAATTTCAATTATCACAATATAATATTATATGTATGTGTATATATATTTATGTATTATATTAACTTCTATTATTGTTACCACCTGCTGCAGATTTTCACCATCAACCTGGGTCGACTGGCAGAGAATGCCCCTAGACTTTAAATCTGCCCTTTGTAAGCCTATTATAAGGCTTTTGACAATAAAATATATAAATATATAAAATAAAATTTTTATATTGATATTTCAAAAGATTTGCGATTTCAAAAGAGCATGTCTCTTGAGTTAAACAATGGTTCAGTTTCATAGGAAGACAGAAAAAAATCTTGAGCATCTCTTTGTTTCTTTACAGGAGCACATGGCTTCAGAAGCCTCATTCAATTTTGATTCTTTTACTAATATTTTATTTTAGTAAACATGTTTATACCTTAGGACAGCAATTGAACTGATTTTTATGCTGTTAAAACCGTTTTTAATGTGTCATTATTCATAGGGTGGTGGAGCGATGCCTCGTTGTAGCAAAAGAACGCGCAGTGGTGCTCCGGCCAGCGAGGTACTGCCTGGCACTACTTCCCTTGAGGAACAGCATCACCACAAGAGATCTCGGAACAGCAGGTACCATAAAATGTTTGGTTCTTTTTTAACTTTCCATTTATGATAAAATAATATAATTATTTTATTTCAAATAAACACTTTGTATGTTGGGGTGTTACTATACATATGTAAAATCCTAATAAATTTTAAATATATGGGATACCTGATAGATATATCTGTAGATTTCTATTTCTAACTGTTAATAAACTACTTTCGTTATTACTTAGTGGTAATATTTTGCAATGGGTCTAATATATGTATGTATAGGTTTACTGTTTTTCATGCCTTTCAACTTCTTAATTTTGTATCAACAGCTCTCGAAGACATTCCAAATCAGAAGACACAAGTTTTAGCACAAGGAAATGCCTGGCGTGGTTCAAAGAATACACAACAGTCACTGAGCCAGATGTTTTAGGTAAGTTTTATTAACAGAACAGTATTTCTCTCATATTCAAAGTCACGTGTGTATCAAAAGTTGATTATCACTTGCTGTGGTGAAGGAAAGAAAGTTTGAACCATATTCAGCAAAAGCTTCCAACAGTTTTAACCAAAGTTTCCAAGGTTATTCCTAAATTTTGATGATTTAATAATTAGTATTACTTAAATATTCTATTACTAAAGTAAATTTGCAGGTCCTGAAGGAATGGAAAAATTTTGTGAGGATATTGGAGTTGATCCAGAGAATGTAGTGATGCTGGTAATTGCGTACAAGATGGGAGCCAAACAAATGGGTTACTTTACACAAGAGGAATGGCTGAAAGGTATGCCTTGCTTGTCTGGATTAAGTTGGTGTAATTGGGTTCTGAAGTTTTCATAGCCTAGTGGCATGTTTCGATTGTAAACAATTGAAAAACATAAGCAACAGCGGAAGCAGTCGGTAGGAAGGTGGGTTACCGATAGTGACAAACATTTGAAAAGCCCTTCCATGCTTTGTTTTGGTGGGCAAGTAAAGCCATCAGTCCCGGTTGTTATCATCAAATAGCAATCGTTAAGCCATGTCATAGACCTTTGCGTGGCATTAAAACTTTCAACACTTCGGGTGGCCACTAACTTCTATCAATACACAGCATGGTAGTGTAAGGTCTAAGCCTCCTCAGCATGAGAAGAGACCCTTGCTCAGTAGTGAACCATCAAGTGGTTGAAGCGAAGCCATTTGGGTGTTGGTTCCTATGATCTGTAGCATCAATCAATTTACAAAATTTTATATAGAAGCAATAACAAATCATAATTTTATACTTGAACACTGAATATTTTTACTCCAATGGAAACTCATGTATATAGTCATTTATTGTAGTTACTGCCACACTTAAGAGTTGTTAATAGTAACTTACTTAAACATTTCCTTGGTACAATTTTATATCCAAATTCTGTTTTATTACATTGAAGTGTTTCATAACAAAATCCTGTTGTTTTTTCATTGCGTCAAAAGGAATGTGTTACTGTTGCAGGCCTAACAGACCTCCAGTGCGACAGCGTCCACAAGCTCCAGAACAAACTAGACTACCTCCGGAACCTACTGAACGATCCTTATGCATTTAAGTGTGTGTACAGATATTCATATGATTTTGCTCGGGTGAGTATGTTAAAATTTCATTTGTTGTAGCGACACAACACATTCATGACCATAACTTAACATTCTTATTCCATATTAATAAGTAGTGTAGTATGTGTTATTATTCTAGTGTAGTATGTGTTATTCTATCCCAATATCAAATTTTACCTTGATCCATTCAGTAGCTTTTGCGTGAAAGTGTAACAAACATCCATCCATCCTCACAAACGTTTGCATTTATAATATCAGTAGGGCTATAAGAACTCCCCATTTACACATGTGTATATCATTAACATGTGAAATCATCACCTCATTGCCACTTAGAACAAGCAAAACCAATTCTTGTCATACTTGGTCCAAAAAAAAAATGCAAAATTATAGTGGGCAATTATTGCTCATTCAGGTCCATTTAACACAAGTATTGATTAATAATATATGATGGTTTCAGGACAAGGAGCAGCGATCCCTGGACACGGCGACGGCGCGCGCTCTGCTGGGCGTGCTGCTGCCGCGCTGGGCGCTGCGGCCGGCGCTGGGGGAGTTCCTCGCGCGCGAGAGGCGGTACCGCGTAGTCAATCGCGACCAGTGGTGCAACATACTCGAGTTCAGCCGCACTGTTGACACACATCTCACCACCTATGACGCTGATGGCGCATGTGATTACCAATTTTATTTTTAAAAAAAGCAACAACATTTTTAATCACATTGGGCATTTTTTGAGACCATCACACTCGAGATAATTTGTCGAAACCGATACTTTTTTTTCCATAAACAAGTTAGCGCTTGACTACAATCCCACCTGATGGTAAGTGGGATGCCTACTGTCATTGATGAACGATTTGGGGAACTACCGTGTATGTTGACTTTTTTTGAGGTGGAAAAAAACCATTGAACTAGTGTAGACACTGTACAGACTTTATTAACCTGTATATATGTGTACTCAGCGGAAATTCGTTTTCGAATTTATATATTTTTATTACAACATTGCATGTCAAAGTAATATTAGTTCTGGGTTGGAGATCGAACTCACGATCTTCGGCTTAGTAGTCAAATTTGTAACCACTAGGCGTATACGTCAGTCAAATATAGGCATTTAAAAGAAATTTACAAACATTAATTTCCCCACTGAGACGATGAAATGATATCATGATTTATATGATTTTAAACTGGTCTCATCGTGGACTGTGTACATTATGCTACGTTATGGGTACTCACGATATATGTTTTTGGCGCGAATATTTCGACCTAGTTGCATGAATCATATCCCGGCTGAACCGCGGTGGCTTTCCGATACTTGGACGACATCAGATTATCGATAAAACAATATGTATTAAGGTTGTAACAGAGTGATGAGTGTCATGTTATTGTCTAGGGCCGGTGATGTTGGACGAGTTCGTGGAGTGGCTGCGCAGCGAGCGGGCCGGGGACACCGCCATGGCCGCCAGCTGAGACCGGCCCCACCACAGGTACTACTCATATTGTCCTACTGATATTATAAATTCGAAAGTTTGTGAGGATGGATGCATGTTTGTTCGTTCTTCAAAGAACGAAATAAATATTTTAATATGATATAATATTTCATTAAATTTTAACATCTTTCTATTTAGTTGTGTCGTATTATTCCTCTATTTTTAATCGTAATCGAAATTGACGTCCCACCAACTGATTACTATCGCCTCTCACGATCTTGCGATTTAGTTGAATATTCTAGACGTAAATGTAAATCTATACTGATGATAAAACTGTAACGAAGTCAATTCTGTGCATTCAGTATTTTGTGAAAATTTTGATGCAGTTAGACTTTATTATCGATATACAGACTAAAATATATTTTTTTTTGGGATTTATTGTCTAACTGTTCGAGCTTCACACAAAAACCATTGGACAGATTTAGATGAAATTTGGCATAGTCAAAATTTAAAACCCTAGAATGATTATAGGATAGGTTTCATACCAGGAAATGGCTTAGTTCCCGTGGGATAATATTTTGTAGTTAGTATGGCAACTCCAAAAGCAATGGACTAATTTAGATGAAATTTAGCATGTTTGTAGTTTATGTAAGGACAATGATTATATGTTACTTTTTATCCCAGAAAACTGCTTTATTCCCGTAGGACAATAGGTTAGAGTTAGTATGGCAACTAGCGAGGACAATTTCTTGTAAATAATTTTCTAATAACACTTTTAATTTATATTCTCGTGATATGTCCAGAACGGGCGCACCGCGCGCGGGCCGCCGGCACCAACGGTTGCGGACTCGGCCCCACTGAACACTACTCACCCTTGTACAGACATACACACACATACCGGAAAGCGCATACACACTCACCGGACACACCAGTCTCATGAGCCACTCTCAAGTAGGACAGGGCTTTCAAAATAAATGAAAAATAAGAATTCTCCTACACATAAATTGTACTCTTGAAATTGATGTTGGTCGAAAAGTGGAGAACTAAATTGAATCTGTTCAGTGGGACTCACAGAATGCCAAATACAAATTTCCTATTAATGTGAGTGTTATAGTAAAGTAGAACTCTTCTATCTATATTAACTTTTAGCCTACTACGCGGACTATACCACAGAATTTTTAGTTAAATAGTAGTTAAAATTATGTCTTTCATGTTCAAAATACTACTATTTCCCTAGTTTAGACCTAGATCATATAAGTGTTTGGTAAATTTATTGAATCGTCATGTTTGTATGCTATTCATGTACTAAATACACACGGTCATCACTATGCAAGCTTAAACAAAATTGGTTGTTAGGTTGATGACAAATTACGTGATGACCAAACTTTAATTATTATTAAAATGTAATTTCATCATTAATTTATCACTGAATACTTTTCAATGAAATTCAAATACATTTAGTATTTCTCTTCGTAAAGTCATACTATAAACACGTTTGAATTGACTGATGATTGTGGCTTATATAAACATTTAAAAATAAAAAAATAAGAAATAAATGTAAAAAAATATTTCATACTCATTTTTCCATAAAATATCAATATTTTTTTTTATCTAAATTTGAGTGTTATTCACTGGTGTGTCCGATGTTCATGTGTGGTGTTATAAAAATTGTGTTACTTCATGTTATATTTATGTACCTTATTAACAAGGCAGAGCGAACCAACCATAGTAATTCGGCCGAAACATTCCTGATGGGGTTGAACTATAAACTTTGTTATACGAGAGGAGCGGAATGTCTAGTTTATGTGGATGGAACTGTTAGAGACGGTATGAGGTCGGGTGGCGATATTGTATCATGTATCTTATTGTAAATTGTTCGGAGACGTTCTTGAATATGTATCCTTTGATATGTTTCTTGTTGATGTTTAGTTCTATAATAGTCACAAATGTATGAAAAAGAATTAAATTCTTTATGTGAACTCGTAATTATTGTATTGTGTCACGGGTTTATTGATGAGCAGTAATAACAATGTAGTCAGCTCTCTACATCTTGCAGTATACTGTAAACACACATGTGAATAATATCAAGTTTATAACAAAATGTATTATACTGTCGTATGATTCGTATGTTGGATAGATTTCTATATTGCTACAAGTTAATTGAAACCCTGAAATTGTTCTCTATCCAAATCGAATTATAACTAATTATACATATATTGTGGTATAGAGGTAGTGTCAAAATTTATTTGACATAATGCTCGTTTACAAGTAATATGACGGACACTGTATCATCAATATCAATCAGGGTAAAATCTTGTGCGCAACAGATATCTTCATGTTTCCTTCATTCTAATAAAACCTGATACCGTGATTACCGTAACTCAACAACTGCCTACTGGTCGTCTCATTAATCAAATTCACTTATTAAACTCCACAAAATCGTCAAGTTTGTATAATAAAAAATCCAGATCGAATTTGCACCGAGTACAGTCGTTGTGTCTACACTAAATACGTGGTCGCTTTCTAACACACACATAACAGAAAGCCAATCTCTTGTATAAAAAATATTATGTTTCCATACCGTGACACAATATACATAATTATTATATGTGTTGAGAGAATTAAAAGGGCTTTGATTAATAACTTGCTGGCTGTTTGTAAAGTAAAATTACTATCCTCGACAATTCAACTTACAAATATTTAAAATAATGCTACAGGAATATAATGTAATAGCATGTTATAAATTTGATATGATAATAATAATATTACCTATTTATTATGGTATGATATTAATCATTGAAGTAGTATGTATTGCTCTAAACAAAATTATGTATAATAATGCAACATGAAATCTCATACAAAGTCCATTTTTTTTCTTCCTGCATTATGTTGTAAACAAACAATAGTGAAAAGCGATTTTCTTAGTACACATTATTCATGTTTCAAACTAGTGACATGGACTGTACTTTTCAATATCAGATTACGTGTAAAACAGATTCCATAACATATAAATTAAATTCTTATAAATTAATTTAACATAAACTAAAATTTACAACTTGCTATATACATAGGTAGGTCTTTTATTTAATTTGCGGAGAGCACTTATATATAGAATTATCTTCTACAATATTAACCAAGATATTGACTTAAATGTGTTATGCCCTTACTGTTTTCTGTATAAGGGCGAAAGTCCTTACTGTTTTCCATGATCGATATAATTTTCTTAATAACCACCACATTAGTCAACGTTTTGTCTTCAAAATACTGCAAGATGAAGAAGAAGCCTAAAGCAGATTTAGCAGATTGGTGGAGCCAGTGGTTTATTTAGATAATATTAAATGTTGCCCACCGAAATTTGTATAGTACTTGAATATACTACCAAATACAAACTCATTAATGCGTAAGTTAAATAAATACAAACAAATTACTCCATTTTAAACAGGACCAGCAGATAGATACGACCAATTCAATGCTAAATACACGGTTATTATTTTATTATACATTGGTAATTCATTGACTGGTTTATAATAATATTGTAATTAAGATTAAATGTACGCCTAGATGAATTTACCTTACGTCAATGGTGTATTTTCACATACTGTATATCTGTTATTGATGTATAAAACTGTTGTTAGATGACGAACAATCGGACGACTTCACAACAATATTAACGTTTTTGGCCATTCTCAATTAATATCATTTAACGGAGGTAGTTACTTGATAGAATAATTACAATTTTCCGTGAATTGTTAACATTTGCTGGTTAATACATAGACTAGCTAAATCCGGCCACTATTCCACAATAGTACAGTCACCACAACACTACTATTCCACAAGACAAATACAGTAGGATACATTATCTCATGTTAAAAATCTAAATAATTTAATGTAAAGTCTCGAATATTGCATCTGATTTTGAAGCGAGTTCCAAACTTTGGTTGTTTTATAATCTAAAATAGCTTTCACGACTGCGTTATATTGCTGATTTTTTATTATTCGTTTTTCATTTTAACGTTATGTTTTGTTTAATAGAAGTACGAGTGTTTATTTGTTAAATGGACTAGTAACATTATGACTATATTTAAACCTCATAAAAGAATAAAGGCTGAATAATAAGATGCCTCACATCTCGTATATAGATTTTCTGTCATACCATGTGCTACAAGCGACAAACTAATACAACCGTATTTTTTTCCTGCACTGGGTTGAAATGGGTGGACAGATCTCAGTTTAAAACTGTTTTCAATATGCAAAATAACTTTGCAACTCCTGGGGAAAAAAATCATAAACATAGATCGAATTGGATTAGCTTGGTATAGCAAAATATTTATATTTGTATATAAATTTGCTTAT
>DWJZ01008529.1:0-11287 GCA_018249125.1 Asbolis capucinus
ATTATACTGCGACAAATATTTCGTGGAAGAGTCGTATTCGAGGAAGTGAGTGAAAAGTCAAATCTCTTTTCTGTTATCGCTCTCACCAAACGCTGGTTCAAAACCGCATAAGAATGACGTTTGGTGCAGAAAAATATGGCATTTATTTTTTCAATTGGGATTGGTTATGGATTTTAAATCCGTAAGCAATTTTAAGGTACGTTAATAATAATGTATGGATATTGTTTATGTAATCTTCTGACTTTCATGAAGTGAGCTCGATGAGATAAAATATTTTGACTTCGACTTTGCCGACCAGTGTTAAGCGATTGTCCTCCGCACCTCAATCTCATATCGTGCAGTCGCTTGCGAAATATACTCTTAACTAATCAGTTATCTTAACCACAACGTAATAACAAAACGGATATATGTACTTGTTATTGATTAACCATATTAATAACATTATATGTGTATAATAAATCGGATTATGAAAATAAAAGCATTAGATAGGTTTATATATTTAAATATGATTGTTGTGTTGTGAACAGGCCGGTTGGTCTATCGGTTAGTGAACCTGATTGCTACGCCGATGGTCGTGGGTTCGATTTCCACCCAGGTCACTTTTCTGTGATGAGCACGAATGTTTGTTCTGTGTGTCTGGGTATAAATATCTACATATATGAGTATGTATTTCAAAATATAAATGTATGTTTATCAGTTGTCTGAGCACCACAGTACAAGCTGACGCTTTGTTTGGGCTCAGACGGCCGCGTGTGAGTTGTCCAGACATATTTATTATTGTTTATGCAGTAGTTATTAATCCAACTTACTTATTTTTATTTCCAACTTAATTTGATTGTGGTTATTAAAATTAGTAAGTTGTTTACTGACAGAGGCCCTTCTAGTCCGGCATGTTACTTTAGTCTCGTCGAGAAGGAACAGAGTGTGCGGCGAGAAGATAGCCTGGCGTTTACCTACTTCGGAGTAGTGGTGAAGACGTGCTCGATGTCTCTCTACGGACGTTACGGTTCGTCTCGTCTTTTGTATGGCGTACCGCGAAGGATTGGAATTAATTACCTACATCTGCATTTGACTCGAGTACAAAGTAGGTGTGTTCAAGACAAAAGTGAACAGACTTCTTTTAATGCGTTAATGCGTTTTACTATCTAGGTGTAGTCCGCACTTACATATAATATAATACCGCGGCCGTGTGGAAGGCCTAAAGGCAGCATACAAACTTATGACCCCTGGATTGACCACTAACCTGGACGATAATATATATGTATGTAGGCCCTTCGGCCACGTTTGAAGTGTGACTGAATTTATTTTGGAAGAATTCTGTTGTTTGAATCTAACAAAATTATTAGTTAAAGCAAAAGATTAATTATTTGAAATACATAACCATAAAATTAATAGCGTCATCCAATTTTACGTATCATTTGACTTGTAAACTTGCAGATTATTCCGTACTATTTTTGTAGTTAACGACCTGCAATAAAACACTCAACAATGACAGTTGATTGAAGTTGTCATCAAACTAAACAATATGGTTCAACACTCTCCGTAGTCAATCATCCGTCAAATATCCGCGATACGTATCCGTACCGTACATAATATATCAGATAATAACTACATGTTCATATCGGTTTTTGCAATTCGACGTAACTGCACTTTATTAATTTTAAATGAATTAAAGTATTAGATTGTTAAGTTCTGAAACTGATATGAGATTCAATAGTAATTAGTTACAAAATATAGCAAAATATAAAAATAAATCACTACCTTGACAATACTTATAAAGGCAATTAATATAAAATGACAATAGCCAATAATTGAAACATGCGTCGGAAGTAGGCTAGGGTTTTGAAGCGTACATACGAACTAGCTATGTCCGCGACTTCGTCCGCCTGGTATTTACATTGTAACAAAAGTATTCAATTCGCATATTTGACGATAACTTATACTTTTTACCGACTTCAAAAAAGGAGGAAGGTCCAAATGTGACGAGCAGTTTGGGAGTTATGCCTCCTTTTGGTGGAGCGATTTCTATAATCTTTATATTTTAAAGTATTACATTTTGAGCGACTGATGGTTTTTAAGTTATCTTTAACGTACTTAATTGGTTGCGACTACGTTGCCACGATCGTTTCATGGTATTACTGGTCGGAGGCATCCGAAGTCGGTTTTTTTAAATAATAAAAATGATTATTATATAATTCAAAAATACATATAAATAGCCTGAGTAACTCCTTATTACATCAGCTATAAAGCCAAATATCAATTATTATGTGTGTCATAACTATTTATTACCCTTTCTCCATCTTTAATGTAATACGACACCTGTAACTTGACCTCGCTGGATATTCCAAGTCTACTAACCTTGGGTGACAGCTGAGTCAAACAGAAATTAACACTCAGAAAGCTCTATATTTTGCTTATGGATTCCGAAAACGAAAAAAGTCACCACTCATTTTTTTTTATAGGTTTTTTTAAACGATTACAAAAGAGGGAGTTCTCAATTTTTTTTTCTATTACGTGGTTACTTTTTACTAGGTTTATTTATATGTTTTTTTTTTTAATCTGGATTTAAATTTGGGAGATTTATATTTTATTCAATTTGATTGACGATCTTCCGATTTAATTAGATAATTGAGGTCTGCTTTTTTCTAAATTAGTATGAAGTCAAACTCCACTTTGCATGTAATTTATTTTTTATTAACTATGATTTTATGAAATTATTCACAATGAGTGGTAGCCAAAAATGAATGAGCACATCCGTGTTTCAAAGGGCACGTAAGGGCGTCGCTCACTGTCGGTTGTTATCACTAAATAGCAGTGGCAGCCGCGTCGGAGCTCTTCGCGCGGCATAAAAACTTGCGACTCGGGTTGGCCACATACATATATCAATCAGGCGGGACTGTAGTCAAGCATTAATATGTAAAAAACATAATTAATAATATATAAATAAATAAATTATTATGTGTCCTGCCAATTATACCAATCTGTCAAATATTTTCTAAAGACTATATTGTTTAATAGTGATCTATCTACAACTGCCCAAACCCAATAACAATGTATCTGTAATACACAAAGTGTGTGTGTAGGCATGGACGAACAGACAGCCAAACTAAAATTAAACTGCACACATTCTTTACCACAGATAACTAAAGTATAATAATTGGTTATTAGAGTTTGCTGATACACTAATATCTGTATCATAATTTATGAAGTGGAATTATAACAGCACTGATATCAAATATAATATGAATTGTAACACAACAATAAGTTGTGGAATTTTTATTTGATTTGCACTCTTTAAAAGACAGTATAATCCTGGCTATTTCAGTAATGTAACCGAAAATTTTAAGCGTTCAAAGCCCGGCAGCTGGTTGCAATTGTAACCGATCGAAAAGTTAAACAACAGCAGGCGTGGTCGGTACGAGTATAGGTGAGCTAGTGGCAGAGGGCACGTTAAGTCGTCGGTCCCGTTTGTTGTCGTAAGATCGCAATCGTTAAGCCATGTTGGAGCCCTACAGGCTGCATAACAACTTCTGACTTGTAGGTTGGCCACTAACCTCTCCAGTAATCCGCATTAGAACAGCGTGGTGGAGTATGCTCTAGGCCTCCTCAGAAGGAGAAGCGACCCACGCTCTATAGTGGGCCATCGATGAGTTGAAGCCAACCGAAAATCGTAAACCATTGTGTACCATGTCTCATTCAAATAAAATGATTGGATTATATTGTATTATTCAGTGCCTCTTATTTAACTTTATCTAAACTTAAAAATCACAATGTCATTAATAACTTAGTCTGGTATAGTGTTTACTCTGTTTACTGCTATCTTTGGGCCATCAGTGTCCTATGGGCAGTTATCACTGACTTTGAGACGGACCAGCCTAATTGAACAGTGAATTAATATCTTATATAGCCTTATAATTCATCTCAAACCTTTTTTCGTTGCTCTTGCAGTTATCTGGAACTGATTCTCATACATTTATTTTAACTATTTATTTAATTATTATATGAACTTTAATTATTATATCAACAGAAACTTTATATCGAGATATCATTTTATTTAGGTTTTAATTAAATTTATACTAAATTATATGTTGCTTAAAAGAAAAAAAAAAAAAATTTGTGGTCTATATAAATTAAGGCTCAAACAATAAATAAACATTCTTAAAAAATTAATTACTCCGCTTTTATAAGGATTTATAACATTTCTATGTGAGATTGAAATATTATTGTATTTGAACAAAATAAAATAGTACTAACATAGTCCACACTATAACTACTAACTACAATTCTATTTAAAACTTTTAAATGATTTAATCCATTGAGATTCTATAACTATGGCTGAAAATAACTATTATGGTCCTAAAATGTTTCTATTTCAAGTTTATTGATAAATAAACACTATAAATTAGACAGTGCAATGTTTGAAGAGAGATTTGCTGAGTTTCTAAAGTACTTTCACTGGTCTGACAATATAGTACTGTTACAAAACTATCTATATGGAGCACCTCCCTACATGGGCACATTACATCCAATCGTACTTCAACAATATTATTTTTAAACTACAATATGATTGAATAATTCACCAAACAAAATCTCATATATTTAAGACTAAATTTGTAGCACTTTTACACAACACTAAACAAATAACTAAAGCATTTTCTAATACATTTTAGCTCCTCACCTTTTCAAAATCCTATTAGTTGTTGTATGTTTTAGAACAAAAGATAAACAAGTAATTCTTTAATAAAAATATTATTTAAAAACAGACTCACATTCAATGTTGTACAGCTAATATGATGGTTTAAACACGCCAACCCGTATCCCATTACTATTTTCAAACAGTATATCGCAAGACACAGACACCTCCATCCTTATCAGAGATAATTCGATTGTACAGTAAATAATTATAGGTAACGAAATGAAAGTGATTGATAATTTTGCTATAAATTGATTATAATCCAGTTATACAAATGAAGGAGTTTAAGAAAATGTCAAAGAGAAGACTTATCATCTATATAATTTAAACCATGTAATTTATAATCATTTGATTTGGAGAAATTAAAAAATGAAAGGTCACCTAAATAAATGCGATAAACACTCAAATCTATACAGGAAAACTTGACTGAATGAAGATTTTGACAATACACATGACATTCTTTTCATGACATTTCTGATTTTTGACATTGACAGCTGTAGTGGAAAATGTCAATTCGAGTTAAGGTTACCATTAAATTTCAAAACGCAACGTACTAATGGTTCCAAGTACAGGCGTTACTTTTTGTCTGTCTTTAATTGTAATAAATAAAAAATATATAAGTACTTGTAAATTATAGTACATTTGGATGATATTATTTTTTTAAAACTTAGTGGGCGTGCAGACAGCCCCACTACTGGTTCACGCAAGCCGTATATTGTTTCAATATACGCAAGACAACAAACACATATATACAATACAGTCGAACACGTTTAATGTCTGGCAAGATCTATAATAGATTAGGTAGAGATCTATGTCAACGTCATTCATCATATCATGAGGTGTAAATTTTATCGTATTTATGGTCGGGACATGAATTGAACAGTCAGTTTGGCCATTCCTGATTTATGACTCCGCTTTGCGAATCTACCAATTCCAATTACCCATTATGTAGATACATATCACTAATTATATGTTGATCAAAAAATACCACTAAAGGATTTGAATTGAAAAACTGCGACCAATATAGATTTTTTTTTATTACGTAATATCGACCCATTTATTTTTGTTGTTTACAACAACATTTACAACCTTCATAGCTTAAAAAATATTTGTTGTCATACAAAATTGTAAGATTTACATCAAATTAAATAAAAACGTTATATAAAATATAATATTACATACATAGAAGGCATCAAATTATTCAACTAAAGGTAAACTATTTTTTAATACAAGTGACGGTTAATAAGAGAAAGTGTAGCACCAACTAAGTGTAAGGAACCCGTAATTAAGACTGATATTCTAATATCATTTTTGATGCTCAGTAATGCATCCGATACACTACACAAAACGTTAATTTCTGTTTTAGCAGCATTTTGAATATTTCTCCATATATTTGCATTGTTATGACACTTCGCTAATAGTTCATCTTGCTCCACAGAAGAGTAATTGTCTTGATTCTTATTGACGTTGACAAACGCATTCGGAATTACAAAACAAACTTTTTTAAATTTTATGCCTCTCAGAGGTTTTAAAAGATTTTCAACATTTCGATCACCAGTTGCGCTAAATATTAATACTTTCTCACGATCCCTGTAAATAATATTATTTATTTTATTTTCAGTAAGATAAGATATAGTTCAATTTATAAATCATGGATCACTTATATTTTAATATTAATAGCTCATGATCTAATAATGACGACATGAGTATGACAGGTGTCGGCTAATATTTTTTTAAATTTATTACTGTCATTGCGAATGCATGTTTTTCGTTTGATAATTAATTTATATTCATTAATATATATTTCCACCAATACAACGTCATGTGCTGTGTTGTGGTAAAAGATGAATTAATTTTGCTTAAAACATAGAAACGCACTGATGCACTCATCTATTTACTTCAATTTGTTTCATACGATGGTAACACTTTTACAATGTCAAGATTGACATTGACAGATAATATTGTCATTGGCAACAAAATGATTTGGCAGTGTCAATCAGTAAATCGCTAAAAGTAAATAAATGTGATGAGAGTATATTCGTAAGTCAAAAATAAATATTTATTCGATTATTATATTTAATATGGATATACCGATATACCAAAATAAAAAACCGAAAAAAAAGCCTACAAAAATTGATGAAATGACTAAGGAACAAATACGTCAAGCTATACTTAAAAAACGTGAATGCATTGCGAAAGCACAAACAATCGTCGAAACTTTACTGGAAAAATGTGTTACTGAAGAGTATTTTATAAAGTGTCTCCCGGATATAAACCAGAGTCATTTCGAAGACATCATCGAAGAACGGTCTATAGTGCAGTTGTGTGGTTATCCGCTTTGTCCCAAAACTCTGTCCGAAAAAGACATTCCCAAACAGAAGTACCGGATATCACTGAAAACGAATAAAGTGTACGATATCACCACTAGGAAAAACTTCTGTAGCAATGGATGCTACAAATCAGCTATGCATGTGAAGAAACAGATGCTTACCAGTCCACTGTGGTTTAGAGAGTATGAAGACATACCTAACATAAAGCTCCTACCTATGGATTCTGTGGGCAGCTTGGGACAGGAAGTAGACTTGAATTTCATAGAAAAAATTGAATTTAAACGAGATAAATATGTCTATACATCCATTAATGATTTTACGAGAGCAAGTTTAAATGAAATGACTGAAAATGAATCTTCAGAGAATGATAATACAAAAGATGATGATGATAAAAGGGATGCTAATAAAACTACAATAAACAGTGAAAGTACTGCACCCAACCCTACCAGTAGGAATATCATACAAGAAAAATGTGACACAGACAGCCTGAGGATTTCTAAACATAGTAAACACACTGAAGTAGACTCTCAAAATGCTACTGAACCCAAGCCAAACAAAGAATGTAAAAAAACAAATATTGTACCCAAAAAATCTATTCCAAATCCTCTCAATATTGTAGGAGAAATTATAGAGAGACCAGAAAGAAAATTGGATCCAATATTGTGCAACAACCCTATTACTGAGACTAGGGAAAATGCAAACACAGGAGCTGAAACAATAGAAAAGTCCAATGTCCCTAATAAGAGACTGCCACAGAAAAAACAACCTTCCATTGCAGCAATAACCATTGAAGTTGAAAAATCTTTAGCAGAGTGGTTTACAATAGATACACTGCTATTTTTGTTTGGAGAAGAAAAGGTCAAAGAACTGGTTACTGATAAAGGAGAATGTATAAAGGAGTACTTAAATAACTATTCTAAGAGTGTATTCTACACCTCCAATACATATGACCAGTATCAAGCTCTGTGCCGTAAATTAAACATGCTAGAACTTGAGGACAGGAAATATGACTCGCAAACCCTTCAGAGGGATACAAGGCCACTGCCTGATTACTCTATAATAAAAGAAGAGAGTAAAAACATACAACTTAAGGTGAAAGCCTTTTATTCTGGTGAAACAGATATACCTGAGTCACAGCCTGAAACGTCTCCATCTACATCAGTTTCAGAAGATAATGAAAATCCCACACAACTGCCCCTCGTAGACAAGAATGCTCAAAATGCATTACGTAGACGGATAGTATGTCAGCACTTGAACAAAGTTCTGCCAGATTTGCTGAGATCCTTAAACCTCGCCACCCTCACAGTGAGTGCGGAGATTCGCCTGTTAGTAAATACATTCAAACTCAAACCAGATAATATTATGTTCAAACCTATTCAGTGGACTTTAATTGCATTAGTGTTTATCAAATTGCTGTCTATTAGAGACAAAAGACTGGAGTACTTATTGGAGCAGTCTACAGCTTTCCAACATATGCAATTGTTGCTTTTAAGTTACAAGCAAGATGGAGGATACTTGGACAGATTAATATCCTGGCTTACTGATATTGACAGAATGCTTGATGTAAATGATACACAGCTGACAATAGAATAGAAATAATGGTGCATTGTGTGTAGATACAAGGTAAATAAAAATGTGATTTCTTTAATGTACTTTAATAATGCCTCTACAAATTTATATATTGTGTATAATTTTCTATTAATTTAGATATAATTAAATACATGTTTACTGCTTACAGTATTTTTTGTTTACCAGTTAAAATTGAAATCTTGAATATCGGAATTTGTCATAATAGATTGCAAATTTAAATTCCTTATGATGCAGGACAAGCAGGGTGACATCACATTAATATCAAGAAAGAATATAAGTAATTGAATATGTAAGGACAATACCCACGCAGCTAGATAGTGGTCAGATGATCCCAAGCTAATTGTTCGTCAGTATATATATTAGTATATTTCAAACTCATATATTTTTACACCGACACTGAAAAAACTATCCTGACCATAACAAAAAAGTTTATAGAAATCAAACCAACAAACTTCGGCTCAGCAGTCAGGTTTAACAACCACGACACCAACAGGCCAATAGAGATACAAGATACAATATATTTTCACCCACCTGTTATTCTCCTCGAACCAACTTGAACAAATTTCCATAGACTCCTTAGTATGTGCCCCGTCCAGATAAAAGTGTATATTCTCGGTCCGAATGACTTGGTATCTGCCCGGCCACCTGCATTCCTTCAGCCCTTGTTCTGTTTCTGGTGGTATAGCAGTCACTGTATTATCATAGTCTACTCCATTACTGGCTGATCCATTGATTTTACCACACTTAGCTATTCTCATCCAAGCATGTGCTAACTGTATCGCTAAAGACGCGTTCATGCGATATGTGTCTAAATCGACTGGTAGTATTTTAGATCCGTTTGAAAATTTGTATGAGTTGAAATCAGGTACTATTGTGAGAGGGCACTAGAAAATTAATAATTATATTTTTATTATATAATAACTAGCTTTTCCACGCGACCACGTCCGCGCATCATATCCCCTATTCACCATCAATCTACTAAGCGGTTCTGAATGAAATTTGGCACAGGGATAGGTTATAGTCTGGAATAACACAGGCTACTCAATCAACACATGACGAAGCCGCATACAGACGAAGGGCGAAGCCGCATGCAGAAAGTAGTTCAGAAAAAATCAACCTTGCTGTGTACTTGAAAGCCAGTTCAGTCTTTCTTGGTGGTTAAGACGTCGTGACGGCTTAGATATTATTGATATCCATGGGCGAAGGCGACCAGGTACCACCACGTGGCTCGTCTGCTTCATCAGCTATTCCCACAAAAATACAAGATTGTTTGAAAAATAGTATATAATCAATTAAAATTAACTTTTTAATACCTGGACATCAGCAGCAACTGTTTGAAGTACATCCATAGCTTCAGGAGGCTGTCTCATCGTGTAAGCCTCACAGCATGGCTTCATGATTCCGGCCTTGGCTGCTGCTATCCTCGGCAGAGTATTGCCTAGGATAGACGTGTGGTCCAGACCGAGGGCTGTGATACCTACTACAGGAACTTTTCTAAAATGATAAGGCAAGGTATCAAATGGCGCTTTCATAGTTTATAACAGAAAACTAAATAGGCATTTACTAAGTCAGTGCACTCCACATCATGGACTTCATCGCCACTTACAATCAGATGGGGTTGAAGTAAAGCATTAACTTACTTAAAGTTAACATAAAATGTAGAAAATATATATTTAAAATTACAGAGTGCGACCATTATCTTGCCTCTCACAAAGATATAGAACGTAGGTAGTATGGTGGTAAAATCGGAGTTGGTATATTTACACAACTTTGTGAATTTTATGGGACATTTTCAGGAGTGCAGGTCTCCTCACGATGTTTTCCTTCACCGTAGCAAGTGATAATCAACTTCTGATACGCAATTCGAAAACTAGAGATGCACGCCGCACGATTTGAACCCAGGATCTCTCGTTTGAAAGATCTAATTCTAGGATTCAACCAACTAGGTTATCATTGCTCTTATATTTCGGCGGCATTTGAATAATCGAGTTGAAATTCTAATTTTAAAACGCAGGAAAATCAACAATTAATAGGCTTTTACTAAGTTACTGCACCATACCATCAGGTGGGAACGTAGTCCAATGCCAACTTATTTACACAGATAGTTCTACAACACAGACAGCTGGCAACACGTTAGTGATCAGTTACAATCATATAACCCGTGTACCCATTTTCCTGGTAATATCATAAAGATAACATAATTTCTTTCATTTCCTCTCATATCGGAAAGTTCTACATTACCTTATAACGTTTGTGTAGTCAACAATTCCACCAATTCCAACTTCAACAATGGCTACGTCAACTTTCTCCTTCAGAAAAACTTTGAAAGCTAACAGCGTGAGGAATGCAAAGTATTTGGGCATATCGCCGACATAAGCCTGAAAATAAATATTGTTTTAGTGAACTTTATTTCTTTATTTCAAGTCCTGAAAATAATTATTGTTTAGTAAATTTATTTCAACTACAGTCCATAGACAAAAATACACATAAGTAATAAAAATTAATAGATATATCTAACAATTGCAATAAAATAAAATTATACTGTAGCTATGTGGCTCTGTGGGAAATGGTCGGACAATTGAAGCGGAGGTTCATGATTCGAACCCCAAGTTTTATGTCGGTTTTTATAGTTTATAATTTTATACAGAATGGAAATTTCTAGATTAATCTGGAC
>DWJZ01008530.1:0-11287 GCA_018249125.1 Asbolis capucinus
TGACGTCATTTAATCGAATTATAACAAATCAGCTTTTGCCCGCGATTTCGTCCGCGTTGCCGTGGTGGTGGGTGGTGGCCCTATGCCATATGAGAATTACTTGCGAATGTATGATACGGTTAATTTAATGCATTTTCATATGCCCCGCACTCACCTTACCACACGCTCGGCCACCCGAGTGCCTGTGGGTTTATCTTTTTATTATCTTTATATATCATACTGTTTCTTTTCTAGATATTTATATAGCCTATGTCACTCAGTGATAATGCAGCATTGTAATAGTGAAAGAATTTTTGAAATGGGATTCATGCTTTTTGAGTTTATTCGTTACAAACATACAAAAATACATATCTTTTTTCTTTATTATTAGTGTGGATGTACATAGTCATGGCAGAACAAAAGTTTCAATGCCTATATTTTACCGCTGAGCTCGGGTCCTCTCTTTAAAAGGAATACAGGTGCGGTATCTGCCGCCTCCATCACTTTGGCCAATAAGGGATGAAAGAATTATGGAGAGGTATTTTTTCAACCGACTTCGAGAAAATTCTTCAATAATTTCTAGTACACACTTTTTTAATAAAGAATAGAACCCAAAACTGCAAAGCTGCGGGCGGAAACTAGTTAAGAATAATTCAAGAATCTCCACCAATCCGCACCGTGGTGGAGATTCTTAAATTATGTTGTAGCCAATAATGGGTTGAAGCCATCATGGAATAATATAACATACATACACACTTTACTGTCGAACTCATAGTCGATTATGTATGCGGTATGCGACAGTTATGAAATGAAATAAAATTTTATTCGAAGTTGGTTTTTACAAACACTTCTCGAAAGTCAACTACGCCATCGCTTCAACAAATCCCTACGTTGAACGGTCTTGGAAGAACAAGGAGCAAGAAACTCCCAAGGAGTGCTTTTTTCCAGCTCACAGTTACAAATAGCACTTACTACTACCACTTATGTATAAATCTCATGTCCAAGCATTTTTGTCATTAAAATATTCATCCAGTTTATAATAACCTTACGTCATAAGAATGCTTTTGACATGAGCTTTAAATTTATAATATGGCATTTCTGTTAATGTTAATGAAATTTTATTATAACTAGATTTTAACACATGTACTCATAAACGAGCCACCAGTTTTGCCAAGTCTTAACTTTGGTACAATCAGTTTCGCCTTAATTTTGTATTAAAGTCAAAAAAAAATATGTAAAAAAAATAAAAAATAAAAGTTACTCCCGTCACTAAGTTCACAACCCAATTAATGTCAGGTGGAATTGTGATTTTTTTTATTCATACTAGGATCCGCCCACGGCTTCGCCCACGTAGGCTACACTAATCTATACGATATATACATAGATACATTCTTATGATATTATTGAACACCATTTAAAATCCTTCTGCCATAACTTTTAAAAATGTTGGACTTTCATACAAACTTCCAACACCTGTTTAAACTCTTTAGGCATGGAATTTCGTAAAATCCGTTCTTAGGGGATGTTTACACCCTATAAGGAACCTACCTACCCAATTTAAATTATGTAGATGTTACAGTTTTTGAGATTTCTTGGTATTTGCTTTTAATATCATATAGACTAATGCTATAAATTCGAAAGTGTGTTTATTTGTTATAAAAAAAACGATACAATTTATTTATATCCTCTAAATTTTGAGAGAAAACTCGAGTTTTGAATCGATTGAGAAACAATTGACGTTTGATTGTATCGGCATTTCGATCGAAGATGAATGTAAAAGCTTTGTAATAACCAAAACGCTGCAATAAATATGTGAAATAAGTTATATATAAAAAATAAATAATTCGTCCATTTATTAAAAAATGAACCTTTAGATACATATGTATATGGATTGAATCTTTTCGCAGGTCACTACCAACTCCGAACAGAGCCGTTACAGAAGAGAAAAGAAAAAAATATATAGCATGACTTCATCAGTTATCGTTGAAGTCTGGTCATTCATCCTAGACAAAAATTAATTGTCAGGACACGTACAAGTTTTACGAAGCCAAATAATTGCTGTTGGAGTTGATTGACGGCCGTTCCCAATATACATATGTATGTACATACCAACTTCTACCAGCCTAGTACTACGTTCCTAAATTTTTCAGAAAGTTGCTCGTAAAAAGTGTCATGTTTTAAATATGTCATATATGTGTCGGTGTTCCCGTTCGATTACAATGTAAATGTCTTCAAGTCAAGTGTGAATAGGCTTCTACTGAGTTTAGTACGCTTTACCATCAAAGACTTCATCGTCACTCACCATCAGGTGGGAACGTAGTTACGTTCTAACATATTTAGGGTAAAAAAAATAAAAAAATAAAAATTATGACTATACTCTGCGATTGAATACTCTGCAAATTAAATGTATTTTTTTCAAAAACAACATCAATTTTGTAGAACATAACTCATATAGAACGACTATTGCCATGTTACATATGTATGGAGAGGGTGAAGAGAAGCGAGAAAAAGGGAGAGTGGGTTAAAGAGGAGATACGAACTTTTTTTACTACTGTAAAATAGTAGCCAACATTTTGTGGATTCCAGTAGGAGGTACCCGCCTAACCCTTGAGGTATATACGCCCATGCCCAGACTCCTGGCACTCCCATGCAGTCAATAGCATCCTCCTGCTAAACAGCAAATTCCGCCCCATTCTCCACTCTTGTACAAGTCCTCTCGTGATCTCTTTTTGTTGGAAATACTTACCAATCTTGACGACTCTTTATATGCTAATGATTAGTATTTATTTACCAGTTACACAGATAAATAAATGTCAGAGTATATAAAAGCATCTAAGCATTAATTATTACTATCTTTTCCCCACGACTACGTCCGTTCGGAACAAGTTTCAATATGTTCTGCAATTTTTTTGTTAAAATTGGTCCAGATGTATGGTAGTTAATAGCCTAACAGACAAACATAGCACAGAGCTACTTTCGGATTTATAATATTAGTAAAGATGAAATTATTTATATGACATTTTTTAGTTAATGCACTTTACCATCTAGGACTGCATCGCCACTTACCATCAGGAGGGATTATAGTCAAGCATTAACCTATAAAATGTAAAATAAATAAATTTACATACGGAAAGGGTTCAAAACCTTGATTATTCTTTATATTGTACAAGTTTCTACACGCGACTTTGCCCGCGCTATATGTTAATAAAAAGTCCTAGAGTATATGTCATTACAGACTATAATATGTCTGTGCTTTAAATTTGATTCAATCCCTTTGAACCACTGATTTAGTTACAATAAAAGTGAATATTATCCTAGGGGACCTAAAATCGGGATAAAATCTCTTCTAATTGGTTAAATGTGACCGAGTTAAGACACTAACATTCAACGTTTATTTCATTTGGTGATTAAATTTTTCCGTAACACATCGATGAGTTACTATGTAATTATAAACCATTCATCAATGCATGTGTCGTTCATTGTATATTTGCGTACAATACCCGTAATGTCCAAATCATACAGATTCCCAGTACGTAAGCACGAGACGTCTTGATTCCCGAGCAATTAAGGTGACTTGAGGCAGCCAAAACAATCGATTGTCTGTCCTGGACTCGTCAGCGACTGTCATTGCTCAAGAAGTGTACTATTCGCAATTTGTATTAAAATACGGCACGGACGTCTTTTCGTTGTCTCTTTCATTTGTAATTCTTTTTTTATTTGATTTATTTGATAGAATGTACTGATCCACTAGAGTACAACTTCTATCTAGCTATAGATTTAGAAAATAATGTTAATATAAAAGAGACATATTTTTTAAGAGCTTTTATTTAACTTGCAGTGTATGTTTGTATTGTATATTATTATTTATTTACACTTAAACTACGAAACCCAAATTTTGTATAAACCCATCGTCCAAATGACAATGCATTTTTATGACAAGTATGACGTTCAACGTTCAATCTTCGCTCCAGACAAGGCAACTTCTCAACGGTCAACTATACAGTTACGAAATTTTATGTGTTTCTTCATTTAGAGCTTTGTAATTGAAGCTTTTTATTTGCGTTTGTAATTTTATTTAAGCTTTAAGCTTATTTTCACTATCGCAGAAATGTATACAGATAGGAAATGGAAGCAGATCTATGATATTTTCCACACATACTTGTCAGTTAAAAACTCAAACCTAAATAATGTTTTTTTTATTAATATTAATTAGTATAAATAGTACGTATGTATTTTTTTTATCTGCAGCTAACTTATGAGGGGTTAAAAACATTTGTCACTTGCTTATGACTTGAGATTTTACAGGTTCCTTGAACTAAATCTGCAGGCAGTTCTCGTATTAACTTTTTTTATTTTATTTTATTCACTTTGAGTGCTTTTAAATCATCCATTCGTGATGAATAATTATAAAAAGTAATTCCATTTTTTCTATTATTTTTTTTACGCCACGACGAATAATTGACATTTTGTGACCGCTACAATTCAACGATAGTTTTAAGTAAACTTGCGATCAAGTCTGCAGATGAAATGCAACTGTTATTCAATATAAAAATAAATTGTCATTGACAGTACTAAAATTGCCTAACGTCAGTGTATATCAAATGCATATTAGTGAGTTATATTTTTATTATGTAATTTAATGTATTTCCAATGCAGTTTTTTATAAAATAATTGCTTTCTGTACTTCTACTACTCTACTACTACTGTTCTTCTACTCTGTGGAAATTTCATAGTTCTCAGTCGGCGTAATTTCGTTGAAAGGTGTACAAAGATATTGCTTCACGTATTAATATATAGATAACTACTATAAGAATGAAGACAGAAAATAACAAAATCATTGGTAGTCATATTTTTTTTCTCATTTAATAAAAACCTTCTTCAAATAACATCGATAAGCAGGAAAGTTGAATTGAGTAGGTACCTCCTACTTTTTTGAAGGCGGTTATAAATAGCATCCAACTGATTTGTTTCATAGTGTAGCTAAGTCGAAATTTAGATACCTAGATATGTTTGAATGATTAGCATTCCAATCAGAATTTGTTATACACTAGACAAAGAATTCACATTACTGCCAAATACACTAAAATTGAACATCGCTGCAAACTTGGTAATGATAGGGTCATCTGTAAAGCGTTTGTAGATCGATTCCTGGCCGGGACAGGCTGCTGACATTAATATTTGTTTTCTGATTAAAGCATTCGCTTCTCTCTTCTCCACACCCCTCATCACCTCCCTCCACAGTCAACGTGACATCTTGTGCATACAGTGTTACGCATATGTATCTTGGATAATGTAGAAATTCTATATCCTATTTCAAAACTCTCAAGACTTTTTTCGCGAGAAAAAGTAGCGTATGGTTTTCCTCGAGTTCTTCTTCTTTTTGGTTCTTTGAACCAAATATCTGAAAAATATATTGAGTAGTTTAGGTGTGAAACGGTATACAGATAGAGTTACTTTCGCATTTATAATATTAGAAAGTATTATTTATATAATGTATTGGTCTTGTCCATACCATGTAGTGTGGATATACCCACAACGGTCTAAGCGGTTATCTATATAATAAAAATGAATTGGTGTTCGTAAGTTTCGCTAAAACTCGAAAAAGACTGGACCGATTTGGCAAATTTTGGTATTGAATTATTTGTGGAAGTCCAAGGAAGGTTTGAAAAATAAGTAAAACATGATAAAAATGCTAGGAAGTTAATAAAAACAAGAGTTTTTTTCCCTTACAAATAGAGATGGTCGATCATCATTGATTTTCGATGATCATCGATGTTGGACGATAAAACATCAATGTTTTGCAATTGTTGACTTAAAAACGTTTAGCTTTTTTATTTATCGATTGAGGCATTACGAAGTTTGCCGGGTCAGCTAGTTATTTAAAAAGCGAAAATCAAAAATAAATCGATCGATCTGACTACAACAAAGTGTATTTATACTGAACGAACCGGCATGTACCATCTTAATCAGAATACTGAGATAGTATTAAAGAGAACACTGGTATGTCCTTGTGTTTTATGATAAGAAATGTTATTTATAAAAATGACAAAGTTGGAACGCTATACTAATTTCGCTAGTCAGTTATTTATTGTAGAACATGTACCCGGTGCGGACGTTTCTGATTCCAGATTGTTATTTGATTAATATTTATGTTGGTTGACAATATACCCTGATGAGAAGATGCAGTGTATAGATAATGCAAACGATTTATATTATCTATATTTTCGCATCTTTCCATTATGTCAATAAATATTTGAGATTTTATCTGACAGCGTTGCAGGAAATTAAATCAACGTCGTAATTTTATGTCATTGACTATCAACAATTGAAATAATTAAAGAATTAGGGGCAAAATGAGTAAAGCGAATCTGTAGACAAATTCTATTGACATAGTTAGGTGACATAAGAAAATAGTTTCAATAATTGCATTACATTTATTTAACTAATGTAATTAGATAGGATTTGAAACAAAATTGTACTTTTGTTGAGTCGAAATTGTACCCCGTTTTTTTCTTTTATATACAATATAAAAATCTATGTTTGTCTGTTTGTTTGTTTGTCTTTTATAGATTCTGAAATTGTAAGAGATAGAGCATCGATGCCTTTAACAACATTGTTCAGAATTCTTTGGAAAAAGTTTTGAGACCATTTTATCGATCGGACACGTGGTTGTGGAGTTGATGCATAGCTAAGCGCGTCAGGCACACTTAGTATTACTATAAAATCATATTTAACTAATTTCATGATTGAAAAATAGTCATTTTCATAATAGTCATTGAGGTACTGAAGAGAGGAAGTCGTAAACTCGTATCCTTGCTAATGTTGTAGATGCGTAAGTAACTCTGTGAGCGGCTGTTATAGTGTAAACCAATTTCGATGAAAATTGTTACAAAAAGACGACTATTGGTAAAAATACATATACTAGAACTAAAGAAAGGACAGAGGTTACTTTTTATGGCAAAAAATGGCTTTAAGGAATTGAAACAGGGTTGAAAGTTTGTATACAAGTTCGTTATGGTCAAAGAAGAAAACAAATAAATATTTGTTCGAGCGTTTTGGAAAGTTTGATCAGGGGTGACCAAAACGGGGATGGATCCTGAAAAAGAAGAAAGAAAATGATGAATAACAACTCCATAACGTAATTATGGCAAAAACTAAAAACTGATGGCTCTATTTCCACACCACCCAAGAGGTAAGAACCGAAGGTGCGTTTTTTTTAAAGAGGTCTCCCCAATAGGCCTAGTCCTCTAACTGCTATAGTTCCGGCCAACATATAGTCCGATACAAGGTAACGTACGATTATTAGGTAATGTGTAAGAATTGTGTCACCCAGTAATACAGAGGCGGTTCGTTTGGGCGATTAGTCGACGTCTGCCGAGGGCAGTGTTCCTTGCCGATACGGAACGGCAAGCGACATTCGCGAACACCCACACGCATCCACTAAACTCAACTATCAATGAACTTTTATAACATTTTACAAAGATTACCGTAAATTACTTAGACAAGTAAATGCGAATTTCTTCAACGTAGTCGTAGCCTACTTAGTATACTTTATTAGGGATAACTCGGTACTCGACAGATGGCGCTCAAAACACGGATCTTCAGGACAACTACTGCATTTTGAATAAAAAAAGACTCATCAAAATCGGTACACCCAGTAAAACGATATGAGGTAATGAACATAAACGGGTAATTAAAGAGGTTAATAACTCAAAAACTACTCAACAGATGGCCCTTAAACTAAAATGGGACTACATGTCAGGTTTTGGACGTGCTTTTGAACAAAAAAAAATCAAAATCAGTACAGGTATTTTTCAGTAATTGAGTAACATACATACAAAACCTTGAAGACGAATTGAAAACCTCCTCCTTTATTTAGAAATTTATTTATATGTAGCAAGTGACGAAGTGAGATTTACCAAATCCGAAAGGAGAGTCATCAAATATTTTAATACCGTTCATCTAAAAATTGTGTATATTATTTTTACAAGTAGCTGAATTTATTATTTTGTTTTTCTAAATACCTATTTGAAGTTTTCACAACTCTCCATTAAAATTAAAAAATACAACTTAGCCAGTTTTGTTTTTGAACCATCGATTCAAACTCGCTCCCTTTTTTGTGATTCCAAACTCATCACGACGACGACATTCTGAGTAAAGCACAACTTAAGATAACTTAGGATAACTGTGGACACCGGCTGAAAATTACATTTTTAAATTGTTTTATTTCCTTTTATAATTATTTAACACCACACACTGCACCATCAAGTGATCGCACAAAATTATATAAGAACAAAAGGTTTGTGTTGGCGGACACGTACCTTATTTTTCATTAATAAAATTGTGGACCAACATACGTCCTGTGCAATACTTACACAAACACACATAAAACATACACAAACACACACATCCTATACACATAACACTTACAATATAATATAAAGCTTAATGTAACTACTATAACACAAAGCAATAAAAATTACAAAATTGTTTAAGGCGTAAACATTTAATTATGTACTTTAGCACTAAATAAAATATTTTTAGATTACCTACAAATAACATTAACATACAGAGAGGAATAAAACGATATCTAGAGTGAACCCTGTCGTGCGGTATGACCTATCGCCTATCCAGCAAACACGTAAATACTACAACAACTTCACCGAGATTGATAAATTGTGCTAAAAATAATAACTAAATCACCATTTGGGTCATGACACATTCCTAAAATGTTTTTAATATTTACTCCTTGTATAGCAACGACACTTTGATTGTTTGCTAACGATTAGGTACAATAGGACTGAGAATTATGTAATAAAAATACCTTTAAAGAATATATATTTGTAAATTATTAAGAACATAATCTTTTTATATGAAAAAAATGTGCATATAACGGCTTTTCGATATAGTATACACTAACGTATATACTTAGTACATCATTAATTTTCTGTAATATTTTTAAATGAACTGTATGTGTTTGACTTTACATGTTTTGTTTAACTCTACTTTGTTATTTCATAATTTAATAATTGATTTTAATGAGGTACTTAAAAATGTTAAATACATTTTTTTTCTACTTGTAAGTAGAATTTTAAACACACTTGCAATACTCCTGAATTTCAAATTTATGCCAATTTAAGTGTATAAAATAAGTTATGGATTTTAGTTAAAATTAAATTTCACCGCATTGGAATGAGATTTTAGTGATGAGATTTTTGAATTACTATTAAGTATCTACCTGTACGTATGTATAAGGTATTTACCTGTTAAGAATTTAAAATGCCTTTGAATCTTTGCCAATAACATTACAGATAAACCTTTTTTTTGCTATAAGCGGGCATAGGACCATGGTGTTCTGCTGATGGGAAGAGAACATCGCCAACTTAGATAATATATTATATGTATGTACTTAGTACTTATATAATACGAAATCATTATTTTACAAAAAAATCAAAACACTTTTGAAGAATTAAAAAAAATATTTTTCTTATCACATGTTTTTTCGAAACAAGTAAATTGTAATATAATAAAAAAATGTTGCATTATTTATTATTATAATGTCCTCGGAATATAAATTGAAATTACACAATAATCATTATTTAATGTGGTCTTGTCTTATAAGAAAACAAAATAAGCTTTTTCACATTTATTTTTGACATGGCGACATTGAATGTAGTTACACGTTTACTAGTAATAAATTTTATATCTTAAACATAAAGTGATTTACACAGAATTATAAAAATCCACAAAATTTTAATTGGTATGAATGAATGAACAGGGAATTACGTTGATTATTCATTGGAGGGATTTAAATAATTCATACAAATACGTACATGGAATTCATAAATGTTTAAGTTTTATGTAACACTTCACTTCATATAATTTATAGCTAATATAAATAAAAATTCAGCGAACATATTTTTGTTAAGGCGGAATCTGCTCAAATCGAAAGCACTAAGTATGCGTTATCTCGCGGTCGAAGCCCCTTATGTTTTGATCATGTATTTGTTCGCATAGATAACCCCGAATTCACTTTTCATCCTTTATATCTCTTGTTTTTTAAATAAGTGAAAAACTTGAATTAAATTTTCCATATTTATTCTTGTAAGATATTGAACTGAGCCTTAAAATACTATTTATGATATAAAATGGCTGTAATAATATGTTTTTGGAAGGTAATACCATATTTGCGTATAAATACCTACAAAATTTATATGGAATTATTGCGAAGTGATGTTCCGTTTAGATAATGTTATAGCAAGAAAATTTGACAAAGAACCATAGAGCACGGTGCTGTACGATACGTGTTGGACTGGAAGTTATCTTTGGTTAATTAAAATTGGCAGTGCGTGAGACGATCACGGAGTGCCTTACCCACTTATAAGCTGCACACGTGCCTGTCAATGAACTCTGTACACCATGTCAGGCGAATAGTTATTTGCACGTGGAGTTGGCCAAACTTCCATTAGACTACAGATGCAATAAATTAGGAAACAAAAACGGCATATTCTATACGTAGATACATGAGCATGAGTTGTCTATACGGCGATTATATTAATTGCAATGCTAGTCATAGAAGTCTAGCATCTGTCTCGGAGAGTGAGATCTTTTAATTTTACACATAACGACCATACGGGTCATCGAACTCGAAGCTATCAATGGCTAACTAGCTGATTAAAGACATCACCGGTTAATAAAAAAAACTAAAAGCAACTTATAAGTTATAATACTAACGGGCAAAGATGAGGACATTATCGGTCCGCGCGAGGAAATCGTCTTGCTCGGTGTGAGTGACAAAGGTCCGCGAGAGAGCCGGCGCATCGGCCTGCACCCCCGGCGGCGGCGGCCGGCGCTCGAACCGCTCCATCAGGTCGGCGGGCACGCGCGGCAGCTGCCGACCCGTCGTGTTGGGCGCCTGCGCAAACCCCAGCTTGGCCAGCAGGCTCTCGCGGATCACCCGGAGACTGTACTCGCGGGCGTTCTCGTAGGAGCGACAGGAGGCGCAGACCACTTGCGCCGCCGGGGGCTCCTGGCAGGCGAGGTCGGCGCCGACGGCCGCCAGCCACGCGGCGAGCAGCAGCAGGCTCGCGGGCCGGGCCCGCGGCCCGCGCGACGCGCCCAGCGGACGCGTGGTGCGGCAGAGCGGGGAGGCGGCGCGGGCGGCTCGGCGGAGCGAGGCGAGCGAACTGCGGCCGCGGGCGGCGCGTGCTACACTGCCGAGTGCACGGCGCCCGCGCACGCCGCACGCCGCACGCCGCACGCGCACCAGTGCTGCATCCGCCCCGCACCCCCGCCCGCCCGCGTGCTG
>DWJZ01008531.1:0-11287 GCA_018249125.1 Asbolis capucinus
TCTCTGAATGAGAAGGTTAAGGCCACAGTCCACCACGCTGGCCAAGTGCGGATTGGCAGACTTCACACACCTTTGAGGCTTGCAAATTCGCCGGCATGCAGGTTTCCTCACGATGTTTTCCTTCAACGTTATAGCGAGTGACATTTTAATTGCTTAAAACGCACATAACTCTGTAAAGTCAGAAGTGCGCGCCATGGGATTCGAACCCGGACCCCGCGAGTAGGAGGCCGAATTCTTAACCACTAGGTTATCACGCTGGTATCCGCATCGAACTATGAATTTAATTATTTCACGGTTTTTCGGTACAAACAAAAAACAATGAAGTAAAATAAACCTATTATAAAACTGTTTCCGCAGCAAAAGTTCGTAGACAAGCAAAAAGTTTTTGCAGCTCAACTTTCAACGACTACAGAAAAACAAAAAGAAACAAATAAATAAATAAAAAAGACCTAACTTTCGTCTTTTTATGAAATTTGTTGTATTCCATGTCCTCCAGGTCTTTATTAAATGGCTAAATATTTATAATCAGTATTCCCTTCTCTATCTTCCCCGTGTATGCAGGCAGTACTTCCTTCCTGGCAGGCAACGTGTTCATGACACTTCAGCCTGATCAGTTCTATCTCTCTACTGAATTTCATTTAAATCCGTTCAGTAGTTTGCGCGAAGGAATAACAAACATCCATCCATCTTTCTTCAAATTTCGCGTTTATAATGTTAGTACTTTAAAAAAATTAAATCTTTAAAATAATACAATTCCATAGATACAGCTTATAATACTAAATTTCTTACTTTTATAAATTCTTTACTCAGTTGCCAGAAGGAATTAATTTTAAAGCGATAAGGCCGCCCATGGCTTTATTTCCTCGATTGTTTATGCACGCAGTAATTGCTTTATTTGAAACAAATGAAAAGAATAATAATAAATATCTTTGGACAACTCACACACGGCCATCTGACCCCAAACTAAGCGTTAGCTTGTACTATAATGATCAGACAACCGCTAAACAAACATTTATTTTTTATAATATATTCTCTTACTTTTTAACGACAATTTTCGTGTTTACTATTTAGCTACACAATAAGATAAAAGACAATACGCCGTGAGATTCTAAAGCCACAATCAATATTCGCTCCAGTGACACCAACAACTCATTTCCGCGTGTTTCCGCGTAAGACTCGTTCGCTGATAACGAACAAGTCCAGCTGCCAGCTGTTATCGGCCATCGACCACAGTCCGGTAAGGAATGATGAACATAGGATTATTCTTAGATATACATTACTGTGTTTTAGTAAGGTTATGTAGCGGGTTTTTTAGTTCCTGGTAGGTGTTCTGTTTGTTTAATCGTGAAAAAGATATTATTTTGAACTACCGGCCCGCCTCGGTTTCGTACCCTTTACAAAAATGTAATTATTTACGACATCACATTAGAAACTACAAAAATGATAGTATTTTTTTTCTATATTTAATCTTATTATACTTATAAACCTTCCTCTTCAATAAATCTATCTATTAGAAAAACAGCATCAAAATCCGAGGCGTAGTTTTAAAGATTTAAGGAAACAGGGGAGACAGAGAAAGCGACATTGTTTTATACTATGTAGTGATTCTATTATTATTTGTAGGGTCAATTTCGGGGACGAAAGCAGGTATAACGTAAGAGTTTAAAAAGTGTTTTTATAAACCAACTTGGAATATATAATTTTTTTTAAAATAAACTTAAAGCCCGCTTGCTTGTTTCTGGGAGTAACTTTTGATTTTCGGAGCTTCAAAACATTCATGGCCCAGAATTGAACTGGGTCTGTCTTCGTGAGCAAGCAGGCTTAGAGCACCACACTGCTCCAGTACATATTGAGATCAGTTCCACAGCAATTCTTTTAAAGTGAACTGTGTGAAATTGTTGGATTTGATTAGATCAGAATATCAATAAACTACGCAAAAATGTCTAATTTACAAATTTTTTATATTATCAATTTATTTATACATAAATAAAATTTCATTTAAATGCCTTGAAAATTAACTTAGCGTTAAATATTTGCATGAAATATTACATGGAGAGAAATTCTCTATTTTCTAATTTCTTACTGATATTATAAATGCGAAAGTAACTCTGTCTGTGTATCTATTTATTACCTTGTCCACCTAAACTACTGAACAGATTTTGATGAAACTTAGTATGAAGGTAGAATAAGACTTAAGGAAAAACATAGGACACTTTTTTTCGCGAGAAGAGGTTTAAATAGATTGAAATAGGGGATGAAATTTCTTCATTACCGGTAAGTGTAATATTTTGTATGATATAGATCAATAGATAGGCTGTGGGGGGTGAAGAAGGGGAGTGGCTGAAGAGGGGGGTGTATCACATGGTCGTGGTCGCGGGAAAATGCTACTTTGTAATATATTGTATTCTAAGTCATTAGCCTGCAACAGATTTAATGAATTTAAAATATATTAATATTATAAAGTGAAGGCTTTGATTGTTTGCTTGGACGCGCTAGTCTCAGGAAGTACTGGTCCGATTTGAAAAATTCGTTCAGTGTTAGATAGCCTATTTATTGCCGAAGGCTATACATCAACACGTTAAGATCAACAGGAGCGGAGCACTAATGAAGAATGTTTCTAAATCGGGGGATTCCTATTGTAAACTTCCGCTGCGTGCGCTGCGTAAGCGGTTAAAGTTTCGCAAAAGTCATGTGTGACAGAAATGTTCCCCTTAAAAAGTCCTAAAAAAAGTTAGTCCAAGTAACTATACCACGCGGACGAAGTCGCGGGCGGAAGTTAGTGCTATATATTCTTACAAATATATCTACATAAATAAATATTATTAATTCCTCGACTGCTTCCTCCGACTCAGTGTGAAAGTTCTTCACGCTGTTTATATGAATAAATTATATTATTAACAGATATTTTATGTAAGGGCATGTTCTTAATAGAAAATTAAACTGGTTGTAAGCTATGCTAAAAGAGCTAGTTAGCTCATAGACTTATGTTGATACTAACTGATGAATTAAGTGTCAGCGGGCGCGGTCAGTTATAGGATGGGTGACCGCTAGTGGCAAAAAATTTGTGAGCGTTTCCGTACTTAGGAATACACGTAAGGCTAAGCAACTTAAATAACGTTATTTATTTCTTAAAGGAGAGAGATTTATCTCATACAATATTCCTTATTATTTTTATCTTATTTTATCATTCAATTAAAATTCATTTATTCACGTAGGTATTTGTCATATAACTTATAAAAGTATTTTTTTAAAACGAAAGTGATTTTTTTAAAGTTTATCTAACATATTACATTAGTTTAAGAGCATTCTTATAAATAGATTAATTCTAATATACAAACTAAACAACCTTTTTTTTAACTTTAGGTCTTTGCTACTGAATTCCCATCATCATAAATACCAAATATTAAGTTAGTATGTAACTCATAATTTTAAAAGCATAAATCGAATAATTTTCCTAAAAGTTTGAGTCTAACGCTTATAAGCTTTAGAAGTCCTTTTCCATCATGCAAGGACTGGAATATGTTGACAGCGTCAGTGTTCCCACTGTACAATGTAAAGGTCTTCAAAACAAGAGTGAATAGGCTATTAGTTAATTAGTACCCTTAATCATATAGCGAAATCGCCGCATACCATCAGGGTCGCGGTCAAGCACTAATATATAGAACGTAAAAAAAAATCTTTTACTTGCATATTTTTTTATTCTTTAATTTTTCTATCCTTCTTCTGTTGCGGACAGCGCCTAAGCTACCTATAATAAAAATGCGATTACGTTGACACCCACTGCCACAAAGGTGTAAACCTTATAATGACAGAAAATGACGATTCACGAAAAACAACCGAAATCCAATCTTATGCTACGGTTATACTAGGAGCGATGGAATATTGGCGAGATATAAATCGGCCAGGGACATCTGGTTCGAGTTTTATACATGCCTTAATATCTCATTAACATATTGATTTAGCTCGGTATCCTATGTTATACTAGGCCAATTCGGCGGTTACACCCGCGAGGTACAAATGTTGGCAAAAAGAACCTTCAGTCCATCAAATATCTGCACATACAAAACACGTTAATTTTTAATAAACGTTCCTCCATTTTGATATGAAAGACGGACAAACATACAGACACTCGCACTTTCACAGTTATAATATTAAATATGGAGAACAAAATTTCCCTTTTATGTGAATTTATGTTTCCAGATGCATGACATTGTACAGAAAACGGGATATTTACAATTTAATTTATTAAGAGTACTGATTTATTTATTAAGACAACTCAATTAATTAAGAGGACTGATATTCTATTGTTATATTTATACGTTATCAACTAGATACAGCTAAATACCGACAACAACAAATACTCGCTTGAAATATTGATATCTCCCGGGTTAACAAACACCTTACATCGATACCGAAGGTATCTATAAGAGCTGTCATTACCGTCATTTCTAAATGTTTATTGCTCGTAAATCGATATTAAATTTCGGATACACATACCGATGAGATCCGATATCAGAATTAACATCGAAATTGTTATGGTAAATGACACCGATTTAATGTATAACCTTTGTAAAGGATTAGAGCCCCAAAAAATTAAGTGTGAACATAAAGTCAAAATTATGAGAATTTTTGAGCCAAGTTAGCCAATATTCGTTTGAGCCGGTCAAATTCGACGGCTTACTGTCAATCTTAAATGAAAGGCTGAGAAGAAACAATGAGTGAAGCTTGCTCTGGATTATTAAAAAATAAATAAAAAAAAACTATAGATATATCCTACTATTTTTATTAATGTGAATGTTTGTGAGGATGTATGGATGTATGTATGAATAGACGTTTGCTACTTGTTCATGCAAAAAGAAATGAACGGATTTGAATGAAATTTGAAACAGGGGTAAATTGTAATCTGAAATAACATATAAACTACTTTTTATGTACATACCACGCGAGCGAAGCCACGGGCGGAACCTAGTAAATTATATTTTTTTTCTTCTCTTCTTTTAATTCTTATCTGTTATTTCCATTGCTACTTCATTTCATTAATAAGTATGACTTATTTAATTTCTCTATGCTGTGTCTATTTATTTACTATCTCCTTCTCTTACTTGTAACGCATTCATCTTGTCTGCATCTTTCTTTGCTCGTACTATGGTGATCAGACAACTAATAAACATACAAATATAATTTTAAAATACATACTTATATACATAGATACTTTTATTCCACCCAGACACAGAACAAACATTCTTGATCATCACAGAAAAGTTTATTTTAGGTAGGGATCAAACCCATGACCACCAGCCTAGCAGTCAGATTTACTAACCACTAGACCAACAGGCCAGTTTAATCTGTTCTTTACGACTAAATATAGTAGTATAATCACAAAAAGTCAAAAATTTAAAAAGCATCTCTGTATAAACAGATGTTCAATCCTAATGTTACACGCCACCTGCCGGTTTTTTTTGGCATATTCGATACGGATGTAATGTAGAAGGCTTAAGGGTTTTATAAATATCTTATCCGTACGAAGTTTGGTTTGAACATTGGTATATCGAGGAGTTTGTTTGAAAGCCTTTATGTTTTAAAATGTGTTAATAATTTTTATCATGAAAAAAATCGACTTAAAATGCGTCCGATAAGTAATACAATGAATCGGTTATTGTCAATGTAGTCGAAATCATTTTTTAGCAAGAGATCTCCTGCCAGGCCAGGTGTAATGCCTGGGGAGCGGCCGAGCTCCGACAGTTGTCGGAACTTATATATATGCTAATAATTCAGAAAACTCCGATAGCGTGATTCAGGTTTTGTCGTGACGTCATCGTATGACATTTTGCGCGTTGTCGCCACAAATTAAATGCACATTATTAAAGATAACTCAAATACTACCCGTCAGATATTACAAGCAATTATCCAAGCAGTTAGTTTTTTGTTAGTTTTGAACAAAAATTGAATCCTAAAAACTGGAACACCCAATAAAAAGTTATGAACGAACATTAAGAAAAACGAGCGGTGAGCTTCGGCTTAAATAGACAAGAAACTACGGGATAAGTATAACCTTTTAAATAAAAAAGAGGCGGTAAAAAAAGAGAGAAAAATATTAAAAGGAACGATAACTGCAACTGCTCGTCAGATGTAGCTTAAAAACTGGGACCACTTCGTAAGCACCAGCTTTGGATGAAAAAAAATAATCAAATTCAGTATGAATCGGTTGCGTATATTTAAAAATTTTATAAGTTAGTAAATAAAACCAGAAAAATCTTGTATGCATGCGTCTTTAGTGCATTGCACGCGTCTATAATTTTATGAAATGAGAAATAAATTTTTCAAAGTGAGTAAATAAAGCCAGTGTAAGTTATGAAAAATCTTGCATGCGCCTTTAATGTTTTATAGTCACTAAACAAAGCTATGTAAAACAGAAAACAAGGTTTATTAAAATATTTAAAAACACAAGCTTTAATTATGAACATATAATATCATAAAATGAACATATAATTTCATAACTGTAATGTTAACCGTTGATGAGTTCTCCTGTCTGGAGCCAATGCTGACCGTAGTCAGGTAATACGTGTCATAAAGATGCATTGTCGTCAGATCGGAAGGTTCATGCAAAGTATTAACTCCATACTGTAAGTGGAAGTGGGTCTAATTAAACTTGCAAGATTTGACCCTAAAACAAAAAATATACTAACAGCAAGTTTGCAAGTTAAATAAAAGCTTGTAAAAATGTATTCATCTAAAAAGCCAGAAGAAATAAATACCATATTTAGCATGGTACCAAAGCCGTTGCAGATGACCTGGCCAGATAAACAGAACAATCCACAGACTTCATCAGAAGTAGATGTTACTAGTTATATCCCGGTGACTTGTGTCGATGATAAATGATAAGCAAAGTTAAGCAAAATCACAATAAGAGTTAAGCACATTAAGAAGCATTCGTATTCCGCCTTGGTTTGATTGTAAGTGATTCACAAAGTTAAGCAACAGAGGGCGCGGTCGGCTTGAGGATGGGTGGGCGAAAAAAATATTACGGAGAGTACTTAAAGCCGCCAGTCCCGGTCGTGTTTGTCAGATGGCAATCTTATATGAAGCTTATATGTCATTTAAAGATATCACATTTATATATTATCATTGCTCTTCTAAGCCTATACTTAATCTATGGAACCAGTCTTATTTATACGAGTAGCAGGACACAGCCACGTTGAGATTTAAATCTTACACTTATTATACAAGACATTAACATTATTATAGAAGACATTAAGATTTCCATACAAGTTTGTTGCTGCGTCATTGAAGAGGATTGAAATTAATGTGCAGCAGTTAATATAAACTTTTAATTATAAAATAAAAACTTATTAATTTATTGGATATGTTATTACTCGTAACGGCAGGCAATGTATGCTCTCCTATTGTCAGTCAGCTATAAATATTGTGAATTTTACAAGCTTTTATTTAACTTCCTGTGTATATTTATATATTAGTATGTTAGTATATTTAAATATTTACTTATTACGGGTCAAATCTTTGATGTTTATACAGACGCACTTCCTCTTACACTAGGAAATTTTGCATAAAGTTTTCATCCTGATGACAATGTATTTTTATGATAAGCGTGACCTGATACTACGTTTAGGATTAGCTCCAGAGAAGGGAACTCTTCAACGGTTAACAATACAATTAAGAAATTTTGTATGTTTCTATGTATTATGGATCTATAAAAAGCTTGTGTTTTTAAATATTTTCAATAAAAGTTGTTAATAGTTAAATTACGAAAATATAATTTTTTGCATGGTTTTGTCGTGCTAAAATATTGTTTTTTTTTTATTGTTATGCAAAGTATTATTACGTTGAGACCCAGCTACCTTACAAAGGGCGTAGCTATAAGCAGCGGTGACCACTTACCATCAGGACAGTAAGCTTATTTAACTGTTTCTTTAATAAAAAAAGTAAAACAGAAGGAAGAAGCACTTGGAAAAAACATAACATTTGAAAACAATAACATTAAATTAGTAGCTCTCAGTACAGATATTAATAAACGAGCTTGAAAAGACGTTCCGAACACGGATATTTTCACTCCAGTTGCCACACACAAATACAGTTTCAATGTAATCAATCAACTTGCGTCAGAAGAGCCACACGACAGGATTATATTCAGGAAATTGATGTTTTTGAAGTTGAAATTCTTCTTGACAATAGCACTCACTGAAGTACGTCCAATCGGTACAGGCATCCATTATTAACTATCCAATCGGGTTCGTTGTTACACAAAGGATTCGATTGGATAGAAATACTTACTATAAAATAATAAACAATTACTCCCTTAATCTCACCTTATAAATATGGTATAACAAATCTTATGTTCAATGTGTTTTTTACGGAACTTTATTTTGTTGCTAAACTGATTCATTAAAACATTCTGCACATTCTCACTCTTACAAGACGTGAATGGTAATTAAAACACAATTACCATACTCTGTCATTTAAGTTTCGTCTCCAGAAACAAACTCATGATCTCCCGATCTAACAAACACTCTAATATTTTATAAATAGTATCCAACTAGGCTACAAATTTCTGAAATATTTTCCAAATGATCCTATCAACATCTCACATATCAATTATATATTTTTAAACATCAACATATTCATCATCATTAAATTCATATCGTCGTTGTACGTTAAGATGGGCAATAAAGATAAAATCGAATAAAGTCAACATCCTCCATTCACAAATGACACAATATTTTACGAAATGAAAACGCGACACAATTTCATCTTTAATTAAAACGTAAACAAGAGGAAGGGATTACATTCCCACAAAATGACACAAATACTTGAACGGATAGCACCGAGACTTGCGACATGTTCCATTTGAGACTTAACTAATCTACTGTATCCAATTGTGCTCATCAGTCCAATTGCTCTTAATACGGGGATTGCTCATGGCCGAAATACGACGCGAAAATTTTTAATTACACTCATCAGGCTGGGTACCGACGTTATAATTAATTGCTCATGTCGGCATGTGGGATCCATGTTCCCATTTTTGATAAGTCAAATTTATAGCGGTAAGAAACGAGTACAGACCACCTTCGGTTCAATTTTGGTGTTGTATCTCAAGGTGGGAATCAATTTACTTTGTTCATTTTGGAACTTGTACCCAGTATTCGTCATACAGTCCACCGTATTTGGTGTGCGGATGCAGCGTTGAATAACGATACAATTCTTAAAACTACAGATATTATATCCGAAACGGTTGCGGAACGTATTGTATAAACTGAAACATCTGCGGATTGAGAACAAGTTTCCAAAATCAAATTTAAAATATTCATAACAAGCTAATCAGATTCATTCCCAATTATCATAAAGACGATTGAGATAGTTCTGATCTCTGAGTCACTTTTTACATTCGTTCGGTAGCAAAAATTGGCTGTCGCGGATCGCTCGCTTATTTATTTTGAGAACAGCGGCAATAGATTCTCATTAGCGTCAAGAATATCTGAATATTTTTATTTGGCTTCCAAAATCGCCAACCAATTAATTTCATTAAGGCATTCCTCTCCACGCGGACAACGTTTTCGATAACTACCTACCAAAGAATTTCCGAAATAACTGGCTCGTCTCAGTTTGCGATAGGAGATTCTGGTTTGCGGATGGAATTTTAATTAAACTTATTTTAAATTTAATATGCAAAAGTTATTAATTTAATCACAAAACGACATAAAAACTATTATAAATGTTTTTAAGTTAAGGGTTTAATAAGTTTTGAAATTAATTATCTTGCACCATAATAATGATACTAACGAGTGTTTTACAGAAGTTTGAGTAACGGTCTTTTTCGAAGGAGTTTTACCCAGTTACAGATATGCCAATCACAAACCTTAACATTTTACTAAATTTATAGCTAAGTTTAGAAAAGAAGCAGCCTAGTGGTTAAGAATCCGGCCTCCTACTCGGAGGGTCCGGGCTCGAAGCCAGGGCGCGCACTTCTGACTTTTCGGAGTTATTTGCGTTTTAACCGTTTAAATGTTTTTCGCTATAACGGTGAAGGAAAACATCGTGAGGAAACCTGCATGCCGAGGAGTTTGCAAAAACTCAAAGATGTGTGAAGTCGGCCAATCCGCACTTGGCCAGCGTAGTGAACTATGGCCTTAACCTTCTCATTCAGAAAAGAGACCCGTGCTCAATAGTGGGCCGTGATGGGATGATTATAGTTAGACAAAAATACGTGGTCAAGTAACATGAAGCAAAACTGGCAACTATTATGAAGTTGAAATTTCGCCTCATGGTGCTGTGCAATTGCTGTCGCATGGTGCAATTGTATATACACGATCAATCATTATAGGACCTACTACGATGATTTTGTCGTGACCTTTCGCTCACACTTACAAGTACCGAATGTAGTCAGTCATTATAGTATAGTGACGAAATAGTATACTTTGTTGACCATAGTGTATTGTTGATCATTTTGATTCGGACATCACTCTTAGGCTTTATTACGGTTTGCGAAACTTCTCAACTTTCAACAAGAACTTCACGTAAAATGCTAGTCTATATTCTTCTTTACCTTTACCAAAATGAGAGAATCTGGAGTTTCCGTCAGCTTGCCTTCTAGATAACGCGAATCTGATTTCAGTTAGATTCGATCACATAAGTAAAAGATTGAAAATGGCAAATCAAGTGATATAACACCAAATATTTGTCTGACAGATAACATCAAGAAAAAGACTACATATTCCAAATACTCACGACAACCATACTTTAAATTCTAAGCTGTAAAATAGAATTTTAAGCACAAGTTACTTCGAAGCCCCTATTTTCGAGAACACCACAGGCCGTATGCACAAAGTCATTTATATTTTAAACAAGACAAGTTAAAACTAGTTCAACTTGCCCCGCGAGTGTAATGTGGTGGACAGCTGAAAGTCGCATCGCAACCAGTTTGAAATAGGGTTGCAATACTTGAAATATTCTTGACGACGACATTAAATAAAAATATAATAACAGACTTTGGATTATAGTTCATCTTTGTTGCCATGAATCTATATTGATAGTAGCTTCCACCCGGGACAACGTCGGCGTGGATTGAAAAAAGGTTCAATTTGACAGTAAAATCCCCATTTACAATTAAAAACAATGTGGTAAATGAAGAACCACTGTACCGATTTTGTGTAAACTTCACATAAATCATAGTTTGTGTAAACTTCACATAAATATAGTATTAGATAGCCCATTTATCGAGGAAGGCTATAGGCTATATATCATCACGCTAAGACCAATAGGAGCGGAGCACCAA
>DWJZ01008532.1:0-11286 GCA_018249125.1 Asbolis capucinus
ATATCTATTTAAGTATGTATTTAAAAGTATATATGTATGTTTATCAGTTGTCTGATCACCATAGCACAAGCTAACGCATAGTTTGGGTTCAGATGGCCGTGTGTGAGTTGTCCAAAGATATTTATTTTATTTATTTATATTCAGAATGAACTGTTAATTAAGTACAATTAACATCATCAACACAACAGACACAAATAAGATCAACAATAGTAGTAACCTTCAAGTAGTAATTCCGTGCGAATTCTGTAGAATATTTATGCATTCCCATTTTCAATGTTTGCTATTCAATTCCAAATAAGAAGTTAGAACAATCAATAGACATCTGCAGCAAACTGCTGATTGAAGACACTGCGGATACGTGGAATTGAAAACAAAGACGGTATTCTCCAATATTACACACTGAGTCCTGACATCCATACATAAACAGAACATTGTCGAGGTATTTATCACTGTACGAGTTAAGCAGACAATTATGTTATATAATTATGTTAGCTCTCGTAACAATGTGATTTTAATAACAATGGCGGCGTTAGACCATTTCTATGAATCGCATATTCCCTTCGCACGTCGTCATTGAGAAAGTCTAGGTCGTACTAAGCTAAGAACTTTCTTAATAATAGCGACAGGATTTTCAGAAACATAAGCTTTACAAGGCCATATTTAAGAAATAGCTTCCAAACTAGAATACTAAAGTATGATATTTAGAAAGAAAAACCGGACACATCAAGTTATGTTCCGAAGCACGGAAACGTTGAAATCAAAGGTTCTCAAAATCATCTATTGATATTACATCACTTATCATCATCACCTAAACTCATCACGGCCCACTATTGAGCATCGGTCTCTTTTCTGAATGAGAAGGTTAAGGCCAAAGGACACCACGCTGGCCAAGTGCGGATTGGCGGACTTCACATACCTTTGAGTTTTGCAAACTCCCCGGCATGCAGGTTTCCTGACGATGTTTTCCTTCACCGTTATAACGAGTGACATTTACATGCTTAAAACGCTCATATGTCCAGAAAGCCAGAAGTAGGCGATCTGGGATTCGAACCCGGACACCCTGAATAGGAGGCCGAATTCTTAACCATTGGGCTATCACTGCAATTTTTAATTATACTTAAAAGCTAAAAATTTTGAGCAGTACGATTTCAACTCAAACACGATGATACCAAATTCTTTCAATTGTCTTGTCATTTTGAATTCAGATTAATAGTATTCACGTAATTAAATACGTAGAGTTTGTAATGTATTTCTATTTAGTATCACCGTTTTTATATGCAATTTGTGTCCTCCATATCGTCATCCTCCGCGCCTAAACTACAATATTGTTATTGTACACGTATAAATCCAATATTATCAAATGTGATCTCTCCCCAATAATTCGTTGGGAAGGAATAGCTCTCTAGCGACATTATTTCCTTTTGTGCCGTGTATGTAATGGACTAATGAAAAGATTTCTTTGTATGAAGAATAAAAGGAATTTTATAGACTTTAGTATAAACGGAATTACTTTACTTATCTTTAAATTTCTGTAACAAGTTTAGGGTCCAAGAAGATGTGAAAATTAAGGTCATTTTCATATTTCACTCTCTCGATTTAACTTCATATTTAAGAGTCAGATTTTTTGATGTATAGATTTCAGTTGCAAATTTATCTTTCAAGTAGTTCACTCGGCGGTATATCAAATATCCAGTAAATTAAATATCTATATGTTGTGAAGTGATCTCCAGCTTAGCGATGTTACCGACGTCAAACTTAAAAACTCGTATTGAAGACTTGAGGAAACTCAATCAGTCTCTACAGTTTCAAACTTGCCGATGCACAGATCACAATTCATGAAAATTAATCATCGAATATGAGAAACGTTCACAACTATGATAAAAATATGACAATGCAAGAAAAATATTTCTGAAAGCTGTAAACATAACCTCGGCTTTTAACGTAACGTAAACATTTTCGCAGATTTCAGTTTTCTCTGAACGATCGTTACATAATTCTTAACGTTTATTACCCGCTATCAGAGTATAGGTTTAACAACTACAGTATCATTTGCCATTACATCAGAATTGTTTGTATTGAACGGAGTGAGTTTCCGAATTTTCTTATCTTTTGTTTTAAGCAACTCGCTGCCGTTTATAGTAAAATTGCCAAGGTACTCTACGGAATCGTCGAAAATGAACTCATTGTAATACGGAAAGCGTATTTCTTTTGGCGCTATACTTTTAACATTTTTGCGAAACTCTAGTTTAACATTTTCGTTATCTGTACTGGTATATTTAATGTTTCATATTCTGCCTGCACTAATGGTTTCAACGCGTGGGGATGTCATTATAATCTGTTCGGAGAGTGTAAGTCGAGTTTTCAAATTTATAGAAATAAGAACGTGCTATAATGGTATATCAAAATGTTCAAATAATCTTACTTACATTTTACCTTAACTAATCTTCACGTAATTGCAGGCATGAAATAAGGCCTCAGCAATACTAAAACCCATATGCAAAGAAACGTCCGTAAAACTTTCTTTTTTGTAGCAGATTGTCGAATCAATTAATGCGTTGTTGGTGTCAAGCCAAACTTCTCATGACACAGCTGCACTGCGGCGCAGAGCTTTAGTATATCGTTTTTGTTCAATTTAAAAACAATTAGCTGGCCAATTATTAAAATAATTTGTAGCTGCTATTGGCACTGGTACTATTTTTTAAGCGTTTTAAGAGTTTAATAAAGATAACATTATCGCAAAACGATAAAACCGATATTTAAAGTCGAGACGCAGTAAAATAGATTTACATTAAATGAATTTAAACATTAAATACAAAATGGCTAGCTTGTTTGTAAAGTGATTAGTAAAAACCTGATTGCTAAACTGAAGGTCGTGGGTTCGATTCCCACCCAGACAACTTTTCTGTGATAAACAGGAATGGATGTAAATGTACATGTATTGATGTAAATAATATTTAATATGTAAAAGTTTAAAGTACTATATATGTATGTTTACCAGTTGTCCAGTTACCATAATTACTTTTTTGTTTCAACATATATTCAAAGTTATAATGGCATACGCTTCTTGACAGTCATTTTGCATCCTGCTCGGTTTCGTAACAAAAATTTCGAGCTAGCTTTTTCGCGAGTGCATTCAAACAAATCACAAAAGACAGCTTTGCCTCTACCACTCATATTGTTTGTGGAATGAGAAAGCATTCCCAGCGTCTTCTATAACATGTGTTAGCTCGAAGTACATAAAATTGTAATAGATCAATTTCTATACGCAAAAACTAATGTTAGTGTAATGAAATATCTGATAGAATCTGATAGATTCATCAAACCAATTTATTTTAAGTATAATTTAAACCACAGTCAGTTACCATCAAATGATTAACTTAAGAATCGAATGTGCTAGTTTTCCTTAAAAAAACTTTACCTACATTTATTTAAGCCAAGTGTATAATCCAAGTTTATGGGTAGGTATCTACCTAAGATACATAAGCAATTGGACTACACTTTGAAGGGAATAAAATAAAATATTCACCAAGCGGCACAGCACAATACGAAAAGTTTACGCAGCGTACAGCCCCCATTCACAAAAGGCCAGGTAATTACTTAACGGAACACCGTCGCACGTATTCTTTGAACTTAATCTATTGTTATAAAATAAATGCCGGTAGATGTGGATAAATGACTTTTTCAATATTGAATGAAATATAAACTTGATCGTAGTTCTACTGAAATTATTAAAGGCTTTGACTTTGATTCTGGTTTTCAATGTCACAAAAAAATTAAACAGTACACATACAAACACTTGGATACCGGAGGTCGTGGGTTCGATTCCCACACAGGTCAAACTTTTCTATGATGAGCAGGATTGTTTGTTCTGTGTGTCTGGGTGTGTAATAGAAATATTTCTTTAAGTATGTATTTAAAAGTATATATGTATGTTTATCAGTTGTCTGATCACCATAGTACAAGCTAGCCGTTAATTTGGGATCAGATGGCTGTGTGTGAGTGGTCCAAAAATGTATTTCTTAGTTATGGTTTCCGTTCGCAATGAAAAACAAACCTATGCCCTTTGTCTTAATTTGCGGGCGTCATTTTGAAAATTGATATGGTCAATAACACTACCACACTTTTGACAAATTCAACAACCCCTTATATGTATCTCAAAATCTAAGCAGCCCTTTGGGAAATGGACACTCGTACAAACGCACATAGATATATACGCACGAAAAACATTACTGTCCTTCTTTCGTAGACAGTTAATAATATTTTTATATGTGGTCTTGTGACGTTTGGCAATAGGAACGCATTAGGAATTAAAAATAAACTGGTATTTAAATTTATTCATCTAATTTAACTAGGTGATACTTAGAATCTAATAACATTACCGGTTTCAGGTCGTAATTTAATGGGGACCCTAAAGTATTTCTTTTCATGTAAATTTCCAGTACATTTGGCACGAAACTCGTCCCGTTTCCATGTCCCAGTTCCAAGTTACAATCTCCGCAATGTTATTATTTTTTATTTTACTTTTTGGGTTTTCCTTTTTTTATATTCTAAGGCTGAATCAGGATTTTAAATGTTCAAAAATCATTATTATATCCGGCCTAATTCGAATGTTATTATAAATTAAAAACTCAGGTGTACTTTAAAATTCCCTTTATTCTTATAGTACTGAATAACTAATGTATTACGAAATTTCAGTGTAAAACAATGCTTTTGTACTCAAGAGAAATAGGGATAGCTATATATGGTCAAAGGCGTAAACATTTTTAAAATATAAGGCGAACTATTTTATGTACTTTTAAATTTGTAATTTTTTTTTGTGTGAAGATGACCTGAAATTCCACCACTTAAAAAAAAAATTGTATAAAGTATTTAGTCATACGTTCGATTGTAGATACAAACAAATAAAAAATAGATTTCAGCCATAAATTCCATTGTAATTTGACAACCATAAAAAATATATATGAAAAAACAATCAAGCCATTTTTCCAATCAATAATTAGCATCGGCTGGTTCATATTTTCCTATCCTACGGAGAAGCGAATTCGATTACGTGTAAATTCGAACAATGAATATCACATAGATATATAGATAGAAGTATGAAGCCATTTGATATAAAACTCCAGCAAAGATAAAGATCAGACGTGGATAGCTACTCGAATTCAGTAATAATACATTTGTTCGGTTCGGTAGAATAACAATGTGGAATATTTCAAAGAATGACAATTTGGATTAAGTGAAATGGAACGAAGATAAAAGCTCTCTAGAACAAGGCGATACCGGTTCCCGAAACATTTTCATGTCCTTGAACCAGATGGAGAATTTTTTTACCTTCAATCAATTATCGGCCGTTTTAAAGGTGTGAGATACATACTACTATACTAGAGAGAATACTAAACGCCGTAGATCAAAGAACTAGTTAACTGAGTTGCGTTGAGCTGGTTAAATAATTCAAAGGACGATATTAGATTGCCGACAAGCATTTTTAATACAGCCTACAGTTTGGAAAAAAAGCTTAGGATGTCCTCAACGGTTTGACAATATAGTTATATACTTTGTATTTTGTGGACTTCTGCAAAGAAATCTGGTATACGATACTTCTGTTTTTGTTGATTTGAAAAGCACTGAAATTTAATTAAATATTTATATGTACGATTTATTGTATTAGAAATATCAATAGCATTATTTTTGTATACACTAAACTATTGAAAACAAATCGTTTACGCATATCGAGACAATGGTATTTCCAATATTCTTATACGGCCGATTATTCTGTACTAAAACACAACCTTAACATTTTATACGTAATAATATCACAAGAATTCATTATATACCACTCAAAGGGAAGTCATATCAATACCCGCACGAGGAAGTTTCTACGAAACCAATAGGGAAAATTCAATAAACATAAAAATGAAATGTAATAAAACCCGGTATCAGTCAGGAGCACGCGATCGGAGGGTTGGCTTCCATAGTTACGACGTAGGTAAAGGAGTACAATACGAATAACCACGTTATGGTTGTAATCAAAGTACCCATAAATGTGAATTGCTGTTTTTAAGTTATATGTATGTCTTAAAATAATCTGTACTAATATTATAAAGAGGAAAGATTTAATTGTTTGTTTGTTTGTGACGAATAGGCTCCGATACTAGTGGGCCGATTTGAAAAATTCTTTCACCATTAGAATCCTTCACTATCCCCGATGAACATAGGCTATAATATATTTTCAAAAACGTTAGGGGTCAGTATGAAAACTTCGATAATGTAACTCAAAATGTTTAATATTGACTAGGTACGTTTGAGTTTCCTTAAGAATATATTGTTAATAACATTATTTTATTAGATTGTTATCAAATACTTTGCCAAAAGCGGCACAAACAATTACAAAAAAAAATGCGTCGATACATTGTAAAATTTTGCAGGACTTAAGATTAGTATATCAAGAATAGCTTTAATTAATATAATTTCCACTTCTTTATCCCAATATATTGGACTAGCTTCCGCCCGCGACTTGGTTCGCGTGGAATAGTTACTTTGGGCTAACACACGACTTCGTTTCTGTCATAAAATATATTTGCGAAACTTTAACCGTTTACACAGCACACATAGTAGAAACTCTCAATAGGAAAAAATACCATCTATTTTGAAAAATTCTTCATTGGTTCTCTGCTCCTATTGGTCTTAGCGTGATAATACATAGACTCGATAAATAGGCTATCTAACAATTTTTCAAATCGGACCGGTAGTTCCTGAGATCAGCGCGTTCAAGCAAAGAAACAAACAAACTTATCAGCTTTATAAAATTCATATACATAGATTAATGTCAATAAACACATAAACAAGAGTACTCGGTGCGATATTTTTCGTGTAACTGTCGTTCGGTAACGCCTGTAATATATCGAGTAGAATGCTAAACCCAGCACTGAGCGGTACAACTTTTTGGCAAGCAATTTTTGGCGTCGAAACAGCATTTCGCCACACTTAATGCATCCAAACATAACATTTTTATTGAACATGGAATCGAAAAATTTGAATATCTGTGACATACGATTGCACAATGTGTTCCGGGAATTGGCTTTCCGGAAAGTTTATGTCGTTCACTCTGGTTTCGTTGACCTTACTGTGTGTAAAACGACCTTTTGGGTTGATTATTCTCGGCTTCTGGAGTATTGCTGATGTATGTATAATAAACTAGTATTACGGGGCAGAAATGTCGATAAAAACTTATCTGTTTTATTCCAGACTATAATCTGTTTTATTCCAGACTATAATTTATTATACTGTACCAAATTTCGTCCAGATCGGTTTTGTAGTTTTTGCGTGAAGGAGTAACAAACATCTATCCATCTATCTTCACCAACTTTGGCATTTATTATATTTGTAGAATTTAGTTTCAACTCCATTGCCCGCCACTAAGCACAGGCCCAAAAGTAAGGAGGCGTAGGACATACTCCACCGTGCTGTTTTATTGCGTAGCGGTTTGTAACAAACCTAAGTGTCGGGAACTCATGTTTTTATGCCGCCCAAAGATGTTCGATGACTTAAGAATAATTACCTACTAAACCTACCTAAACAACCAGGGGCACCGATATAATGGGTCATCCGAAGCACAACAGGTTGCAAGATTTTTTGTCACTAACGGTCACTCATACTTCTACTAACCGCGCCATCTGCTTAAAGACTACGAGAGGTGACACGAGAACCAAGATCAAAGAACAAATACAAGCCAGTCATATATCAGTCCCAGTTACGCATCAAATCTAGGACTGTTTGCTTCCTAAATGAAGTCACTAGCAACTAAGCGAAAGATCGCATAATAAAATATATGACAATAATTTCAAACATGCGTTTTAACAAATTTGTTGCATGAATTATTCAGTGTAAATGAAATATTTATCGTCGATACATAAATAATTATTGATTTTAATAGATAAATCTCTATTTTATATTTAACTAGGGTCTGACCGCGGGTCCGCCCGCATTGTTAAAAATTCCACAATAACAAGGTCTCAAAAAATATTCAAAAACGCAAGCTTTCATTACAGATCCATAATACAAAAAAACACACAATTTCATAACTCTATTGTTAACCGTTGAGGAGTTCTCTTGTCTGGAGTCAATTCTGAAGGTAGTATAAGATCAAGCTGGCTATTTCCACTCTGTGGTGTAAGAGGAAGTGCATCTACTTAAGATTGTAAGATGTAAGCCGTAACAAATAATCATACTAATATACAAACATAAACAAACACTGCAAGTTAAATAAAAGCTTGTAATAAAAATAATATTGACAAAAAGTAGCCTATGCCACTCTTCAGACCATCAACTAGCTCCACATTAAAAAACATGTCAACCCGTTGATCACTTTCGACGTGAACGGATGACGGACAAACACATATTTTTACATGTATAATATTAATATGGATATTGTTAACGATTAATAAAATTTTACTATGGTAATAATTTAAACTTTACGTCTGCTGTTCAATATTAATCTGTTGGTTTTATTAACAAATGGATACCGTAGTTTCACTAAAATCACTTAAATGAGAACAAAGTAGCAATGAATTATTAATTAGTGAAGCTATTATTATTATCGATAATGATCATACAAAATTATGAAAATGATAACATTAACGAGCAAAATGGGGTCAATAGAACGGCGTTTAATATGAACTTAATTTATAGTACAATAGAGTCCAGTTTGCAACAACGTACAGCACCGTATTGTGAGGGCGTGTTTTGATTGGAAATGATCAGAGTTAAGTAATAGCGGACGCGGTCGTATGGTGGATGGGTGACCGCAAATACGAAAAGAATTATAAGCATTTTCGTACTTTGTGAGAAAATAAAATCCTGATTTTAAACTTCAAAAACCAACTATTTCTTTTCGCCGTATTCCTATCAAGATACCAAATTCTTTCCTGCTAATAAACCAGTAGTTTCCGCCCGTGGCTTCGCCCGCGTGGTGGGTATCGTGATTAAGTGAGGTCATATGTTATTCCAGACTATAATCTGTCTATGTACCAAATTTCATTAACAGCCGTTCAGTAGTTTTTGTGTGAACGAGGAACAAACGTCCATCCTCACAAACTTTCACATCTTTAATATCTCGTCAGTGAGATATACATGGGCAATAGATACGTTTGTCATCATCTCGTCTGTTCAGTTATCGGTCATTTCCATAATAAAAATCTCCATAAAAATTCGGAAAACAAAATATAAATTCAATGAATATTCATGAATATTACGAGTATACTCAACAAAGGACTGAGGATATTCGAATATCTATATTTATTACGTTGCTGGGATATTGTAAAGGATTTTGTGAATATGTCAGGATATCGGAAATGCGGTGCAATTTTCTGATGCCATGCTTGGTGATCGCGTTTGAATAGTGTGTATTCAATTCAATAACAGTTGTAACGAAATTGCATTTTATTGTAGTATATCGCTTTATCGATTTTATTTATAAACAAATATAATTTTGTTACCGTTAAATTATCCTTTCACGCGTGTTATATTTGTTTGAACATTTTAAAACTATTCCAGACGTCTAAGTAGCTTATTATGGAAAGTTAGAGTTACGTCTAAATTACTTATTATTGTCACTATTGAGATATCAAATCAATATTATTAATTGCAGCTTAACTTTGTACTGAAAATGAGTGGTTGTGGCTGTCGGCCATGGCGAATCCGGAGTGCGAAATTATTTTTGTGTATATTAGCATTTTTAAAATTATTAGTATTAACGCTAGTTTTGTCGCAAAAACTGCACAGCATCAATCAGGAAGTGTTGTGCAAGCAATCACGCACGAGTATGTAACAAAATATTTTTGCCCACATAGTCTATGCTACAGTTTGCTGTTTGTTTATGGCCTGCTCGCTGCTTGGTAATACGACTGCAGACCTAGTAGTAGGTTAGTTATAAAGTTGCGATGTCGTTGAATAGTCTCATCGTAGACGGGAGTCGTAAAAACAAACTCGGTAAAAGCCCATTCACTCCTGACTTGAAGACTCCCACATCATAATCGAAGGGGAACATCGACTTTGGCAATTTATTAGGGTAGGCTTTATATTCCAATGAAGTAGTAAAATAACGAATACAAAAATGGAGTTTATGATCTAGCTCGGTTTGATATTCGTACATTGAATATACGAAACATAAAATTGGGAATATTCGGAAATATTATACACTGGTTTCTGCCCGATAATACGCCCGGATGGATGGTACGTTGATAAAAAGTAGCCATGTGTTATTCCTTACAAAAATCTATCTCTGTGCCAAATTTCATCCAGATCGGTTCAGCAGTTATTGTGAAAAGGAGTAACAGACATCCATCCATACAAAACTTTCGCACTCAAAATATTAGTAGGATAATCAGTAAACAGTTTACGGGTTAGTGTTTATACATACATATATTACTAGCTTATTACTGCTATAATATTTATTTATTTATTATGAAGTGTAAAATTATAAAGCTTTATGGTTTTTTTAAATTTAATATTGACAATGTATTTTTTTTTATCCCCTAACTCTACTCCTTCCAGCTTTTTTCGCGATCTGTTTTCGCTGTATTCCTTCTCCAGTTCTAAACAAATTTTCATCAAAATATTAAGTGGTTTAGGAGTGAAAGCATAACAGAAAAACAGAGTTATTTCCGCGTTTATTTTTAAAATTTAAAAGTTAAGAAAAATAAATTAGGTCTATTTCTCTACGATTGAGAACAGATACATTTTCCGTTTCATAATGTTCCGTTTTACGTAAATTCGTTCAAAATAATAATTGGTTATTTACCCCTTGTACTTTTAGGAAAAACAAAAACGGCCCCGTTTCATTTATTTTAAATTAATATTAACTTGTAATATACATATTAAAATTTACAGAAAGCAAGAAATTGCTTTTTAAGAAGACTATTATTGACCTATACATGACCTATGTACACTAGCATATTCCAACATTAGTATATAAATAACTATGTTATAAAATTATCAATTTATTTCTTTTTGTCCACAGGCAGAACTAGTTGCAGTTGAAGGGAAAGAGATAGAAACTCACTATGTCCTTGCTCGAGAGAAAATTCGAAGATGGAACTCCACATCCAAATGCTATCTGCTCGTTGAGAATCTGCCAACACCACTTCAGGTATATCACTAAAAATAATAAATGATTTTCACATAACAGTAGATATTTAAACTAAATGGTCAGACATAAAACACGTAATACGTGACGTAATGATTACTTAACATTATAATTATTTTTTTCATTTCAGTATCATTGAGATACTG
>DWJZ01008533.1:0-11285 GCA_018249125.1 Asbolis capucinus
TTAAAAGTATATATGTATGTTTATCAGTTGTCTGATCACCATAGCACAAGCTAACGTTTAGTTTGGGTTCAGATGGCTGTGTGTGAGTTGTCCAAAGATAATATATATATACAGCACTTGTCTCATTTACTATCTAAGTATTAGGAGCTTAACTTCGACTCAAGAGTCATACACCATAATGATAAATTACCTACGAAATAATGATATGGGGCTCCTTTTCCATAATGTTGTGTTTTTTGTGACACATCAAACACTGTCCCGATCACGGCTAAATATAAATTCCTATTGTCTTCCCCATTGTATTTTTTTAATTGGTCTTGTGAAAAAACCTTTACTGATGTTTTTACATATTCTTCTACATTATAAAAAGAAATATATTGTCGACACAATATAGCCGCAACTGTTACTAAGACTGTTACAAATATTTTATAATGTCTTCTTAAATGAGACAACAAACTCATTATGGTAATAATTGTTTCACGGTTTTATGTACAGTTATTAAAAAAATAAAAAATGCAAAATGTTGGACTAGCAACTAAATATAAATATATTTCTTTTTATCACATAAACTGGAATGTTACAAAATAAATTTCAATAAAATTACATACATTGTTTAAAATTTAAGTACCTACGAATAAGCTTTTAACTTTGACGTTTTACGTCAATATTGATGTTTAAGGACTGAGGTAGTATACGCCTACGATTTACCTACTCTGGTATAGCACAGAGTTGGCAGCGATACTAATCGCATATTCACTGTATTGGTTAATATCACTGAATAAATTATGAGCATGCTAACATTTTACCTTATTCTCAAGTAAGAATCGTGAAAGTCAAATGTTATTATCATCATAGGAACTATGAGCTCACACAAACGTCGTCTTGTTAAGCCAGAGAGATTATTATATGCTTACAGTAGGTATAAAATTCGTCTATTCGTTAGCGTGGCGGTCACCGAGCGCAGATATAAAAAATAATTACTTATAGAGTTGCACTTCGGTGATCCTTTTTTATGTGATTTATGCATGTACGAATTATCTGTATTTATTTACTGTCACCTGTCACTTTCATTAGTGTCATGTACTAGCTCGATTCCCAACATTCAATTTAAATTCAACATTTTTAAGATGCGATAATAAATGAACAAAATGAATAACATCAGTCTACTTCGATACTACTCAAGTTCAGCTTCAGTTCAAAGAAGAGTCGTTGTAACAGGTCTCGGAGTGGTATCTCCCCTAGGTAGAGGCACCAATTTAGTATGGCAAAATCTATTGAAAGGTCATTGTGGTATAGTACAACTGCTAGGCGCTGAGTATAGTAAGCTACCTTGTAAAATAGCTGGTCTCATTCCCACGGAAAATGACAATGACTTAAATAACGCTTTATCTAAAACAAACTTAAAATCTATGGCTCCAGCTACATGTTTGGCCCTGTTAGCTTCATCCGAAGCTCTAGCAAATGCTAAGTGGTACCCTACAACAGAAACAGAGAAAGAAGTAACCGGAGTTGCTATAGGAATGGGTATGATAGATTTGAAAGATGTCTGCGATACAAATAATGCTTTGAACCTAGGTTACAATAAAGTGAGCCCATTTTTTGTTCCAAGAATTTTACCTAACATGGCTGCAGGACATATCAGTATTAAGTATGGTTTTAGAGGACCCAACCATGCTGTATCTACAGCATGTGCCACTGGCGCACATGCCATTGGTGATGCATTTAGGTTCATTAGAAATGGTGATGCAGAAGTAATGGTCTGTGGTGGAGCTGAAGCTTGTATCAGTCCACTTGCAATAGCTGGATTTTGTAGACTAAGAGCTTTAAGCACATCATTCAATGATGCACCCACTAAGGCATCTAGACCTTTTGATAGATTACGAGAAGGATTTGTTATGGGGGAAGGGGCAGCAGTTCTAGTGTTAGAAGAATATAAGCATGCATTGAAAAGAAATGCTAAAATTTATGCAGAAATTTTAGGCTATGGTTTATCAGGAGATGCTTCTCATATAACAGCCCCTAAAGAAGATGGTAGTGGGGCAATTCTTTCAATGAACAGAGCACTAATTGATGCAAAGTTAGATAAGCATCAAATAACATATATAAATGCCCATGCTACTTCAACACCTGTAGGAGACAGTGTTGAAGCAACTGCTATCAAAAAACTTTTTAAGGACCACAGTCGTAATATATTCATCTCTTCAACAAAAGGGGCCCATGGCCACTTGTTAGGTGCTGCAGGAAATCTAGAAGCTATATTCGCAATCTTGGCATGTCACCATGGTATCATACCTCCTACAATAAACTTGGATGATCCTATTGATGACAGTAATTATGTTGCAAATGAGCCTCAAATTTGGACAGCAGAAAAAAGAATAGCATTAAAAAATTCTTTTGGTTTTGGTGGCACAAATGCAACATTATGTATTTCACAAATATGAAAACACTGATTAATTGTAACTAATAGAAATTAAGAGCAATTTAAGAGTTTTTTAATCATAACTGTTGTAAAAAAGTATCTGACTCTTGTACAAACATACAGAGCTCAAAGTTCATGCAATAATTATTTATTTGTAAAACAAGATATTACAATAATCATACTGTTTCAGAGCTTTTATTTCCGTTTGTTTGATTTTGTGGCATTTAGGAATGTGATCCTATGCAATATTTTGGACAGGTAGTTCAATAGGGACCAGGAATTGAAAGGCATTGTTGGACATCTTAAATCATATGCTCTTTTCATTGCATAATATAGTATATTTAAACCTGAGTTACAAATGTTTCGACTTTTACAACAATGGCTAAACCGCCAGGGTAACTCCCAGTCATGCTGATTAAGCTTTTCAATAAAGAGCTAAAATTAATCCATTGTGTACCACATAGTATTGATTCACAAAGCATTGAAATAAAATAATTTGATCAAAAATGCTACTATATTTCATTATAAAGCTTCTAATATTTTAAGTAGTATATATTTGTTAAATGCTGGTGTTATCCAGTCAAATAATGAATAATATCATAGAACAGTTGGAATCATTCAAACATGCACTTGATTCATTATATCTTAACAATATTGCTTTACAATTTCTTGGCAAAAATCGCTCAAGAAGAACTACTATTTATTCAATTCTGTTCTGGATTTAAAGTTTAAACGCATAATATTATGCCTATGAAACATGATTGAAAAAACAATTTCTGTAACATTACCAAAATATTCACATGGAGTAACTATGGAACACAGTCTAATATTATTTAGGTAAGTCTTATCAATGTGGTATATTGTATCAAGATGCATATAATACGACATGCACTTTATAATTCTTAATATTGCAACTATCAAACCTCTATAAGTACTCAGAATGCTAATTATATGGATTGCTGTTTTTGACCCTCAAATATGAATTTTCTACTGAATTAAAAGCAATTACAGGTTTATGCCACTGTAAATTAAAACTGCTATTACATTTTACGATGTGCAGTTTGAATGTTATGGCAATTTGGAAACATTACACTCATTGTTTGTCTTGCTTCTGCACCACCAGATGTTGAGGCGTGCTCACACATAACTGAGCAAATTTCTGGCGTAGATTTTGCCTTAACTCCTGTCTTTTTTCAGTTATGTTTCTTCTGGATTTGAACTCCATTACTTCTTCTATAGGAATATAACTGGTGTCCTGTTCTTCATCTGATGTACAAGTATCCTGGTGAACAAGATTGTTTTTGTCAATTTTCTGAATATTTAATTTAGAATGCTATACATTTGAAAATGTATAGATTTACTTACCAACATTTCCTGTAATGAAAGTGGGAAACCAGTACATAGTATTTTGTCATTTTTGGTTATGTCTAAACAGTCTCCTCTTTCATGGTTGCAGAATCCTTCAGAACAAGCCACCTCTGATCCTTCGGGAGAACTCATAAGGGATGAGGAACCAGATAAAGTTTCACAGCAACCACCATTGTTACCCGATGAGTATCCACAGTCTTGAGAATGATCATTAGGCGAGAAATTTCCATTTTTAACACGATTCACTCCTGATTTCTTAGGGGAACGACGTTTTGTATAATCTTCTTGGCACGAATGACAACTGTCTTCATTTGTTTCCACATAGCAGTTGTTGTACTCTCTCGGGGACAGCAAGTCGGTTGGTGTGTCACGTTCTTCTAGCAAGCATTCTTCACATTGACACTTTTCTTCAGGTTCTTCCGAATCAGCCTCCTGGAAATATTTAAGGATTAAGTGGGTTTGCTGTGTACATAAACTTGTTCTAGGTAAATTAATAAATATTTAGTTTTGAAAATAGGGTTTTATCATTACAAGATACTGTTAAACCAGGTTTCTGTACTGTGGTAGATGCCAAAAAAATTGCTTTCATAAGTGTATAAAAAATATGTACATAAAAAAAATTTATGACTTTGAAATTACAGCCACATGTATTTTTAATTTCCTGTGTACATTTAATTACATTACATTAAAGATCACAATGACTATATTATCAAAAAGATTTTCCTCTATATTACATGAACAAGTAATCAATGCAATTTATGATTTATGTTCACACATAGCTACCGTCAATCCGAAGGAATCAATCGAATTAAGAAATAGTCGACGGGCTTGATATGTGTGGGACCTACCGTTAGCGCCTCAAAATCCATAAAGGCTTCCATGCTTCGGACTGCATGTGAAGTGGTTGGTCCTGATTGCTTTTGTTGTTTAACAGCAGTAGTAGCGTAGTTGATTAGGCCATTTAGACGGCATAAAAACTTTTGACATTTTGATTTGCTACTTACCTCTCCATCAATCTGCATTGGAGTAGTGTGGTGAAGTATGCTCAATTAAGAGGAGACCCATGCTGAGTAATTCGCCATTAATTGATTGTAACCATAAGTATGACTTATGGTCTCAAAAACCTGTTATAATCCCCTAATCACAAACATTTTTGTGAAATCCATCATAAATAAAATGTTCTGATTTAAACTTAAAAAGTAAAAAAGCGTAAACTCACTTTGCATTTATTGTCAACCGTTTGCCTTTCCTTCTTCTTGCGCCTTTTTAATTTCTTCTGCTCCTTTCTCTGCTGTCGGGATAGTTCCTCCTGAGTTATTTCATCGTAAAGTAATTGCAGTTTGGAAACTCCACTTTTTAGTTCAACAGCCGTTTCAAACTTTCTGTAGAGCGCTTCCACACTCACTGCCGCCAGCGTCTGACACGTGCCTTCTTCCTCGCGAAGTCGCAGCGAGATGCGTTGTAGGCGTTCGTAGATACATATCCCGAGGCATATTAGAACCTGTTCATTATGGTACAGTAAAATATATAGAGAGAATTGGTATTGTAGATAGTGAGACCAAAAGACCAGACCCGGGCTCCGACAAAGTGCAGACCAGTTCAAGAGGTGAATTTTAAAGAACCATTGAGCAACAACTGACGCGGTTGGTAGTACCAAAGTAATATAGAAACTTTAGTGCCATGAGCCGTCGGTCGCTATTACTGTTGTTAGTTTTAAATCTTGTTATTCACACAGCTTAAAACCGAGGTGAGATTTTTTAAATTGACATAATCTCTTTTGTTTGCTGAACCTTTAATCCCCAAGCTTAGTACAACACATGAGTGACAACCACAGTCATATTGGTTCAGACAATCCTGAGATACATTTTCACAAAGACATATACAATAAAATTGTTTTGGGTACGATTCCTTACTATGAAAACCCAGTAATAGCTTTTCCCAAATATCATCTCTGTACAGATATTGATATCAGCAACATTACAACTTTAACTTAAGTATGGAATATATTAATAATGATTACTCTAAATGACTAATAAATTAAGAGTAGAGGTGCATTCTCAGTCATTTATAAAATAAAAATTGGTTTAGAATACTCAATGACTGATACCTTATAGAATAATGTAGCATACTAACATAATATTTATGCAAACATTACAAAATCTCTGTCAGTGTTAAAATCGGTTTTAAATGTCTGATCCTAATTTAACTAAACACTGGTGCAAGGTCATGTAGTGAGTTCAAATTATAATGGCAATGAACATTATAAACTTTTGTTTACCTCCTCCTGTGCAATCTCCAATGTTTTAGCATGTCTCTCCCGATGATTGCCTAATAGTTCTGGTTCTGCTCTCGCTATGAGGTGAGCTATGTAGTCGGTCTTAGCTTGCAAATGCAAATGTTTATCCATTAAACATCTTTTAATACCACCATACAATGCACCAACATAGCCCTTCTCTTTCTGTGGTTCCTTTTCTTCTACCAATAACTGATAAGCTCTCAGAACCTGAAATATAATAGCATTTATAAATTATGTGATTTCAGTAAATATTTGCTGTCATTGTTGATACTCTTTGTTACATATTATACAAGTTTTAAGAGAAGAGTGAATAGTGAATGACTAAGATAGTGTACCCAACATCTTAGACATCATCACCACGTACCATCAGATGAGATCTATGTCAAGCATTAACTTATTCTAGGTAAAAAAAATTATTGTAAAATTCACAAGTTAAAAAACAATAAGATACTGTATTTGTAGAAATGCTGTTGCATATTTTTGATAAAAGGTCTTCTTATCAAAATGATAATCATTATCATTCATTCATTGTGTTGTGGTTTTGAGACCTGATTTTGACATGATTTTCAACAATCTACTGCACAATTTTTCTTTTTGACACTGCAATCACAATAGTATTTTATTGCAGGAAATGATTATAAAAACTTCCTATAAGTCACCATCATTAAAGCAATATTTCATTAAAAACAACTGTAGTCTAACGGGAGATTTTAAGAGGTAAATAGATTCATAACTTTAACCACTGTTTAGCAGGACGCACATGGGTTCAAGAAAAATAGCCCTTCACACCCAAGTATTTCTCTAACTTAATTTTATATCAGATTGATGTAGATGAGTATGAAGTTCAAAAAACATAATAGTCTTAAGTGTCCTATGATGAAAATTATCATTACCTTAGTTTTGCAGTCTGCACAAAATCTGTGTTTCCTTAGGTAGTTATGAAGGGTATCATGTAGAGTATTAAAATGGACAAGGGTAACATGCTCGCGAGCCGAAGTCCTCATAGCGTCCCAAGCAGCTCGCCATGCTGCTCGGCCGCCCCAACCCCAAGCACCCAGGCCCAATCCACATGTAGATCCAGTAGCAACCCAACCTCGGCCTGCCTCCAAAGAATGTAGCGTACATCTCTGTGACTTTTTCCATCTTGGTTGGCTTAGAATTAAACATTCAATGCCAGTACTGAAATATGCATAGTAAGATAAGTTCGACAATTCCATTTAATTACCATGTTCATAGTAATTTTTTTACATTCTATAGATTAGCATTTGACTAGAATCTTTTTCAACCTTAGTGGAGTCTTAGATGGTAAAGCAGGCCAATATAATAAAAGCTTAACATAATTATTATAACTGAACAGATGTGCCAAAGTAGGCTTTCTAACACCCTATCACAGTACTGATGAGGGAGGATGAAGAAAAGCATGTTGTTTTCATCAATTCAAGACACATATGTTAGCTATTAAAATATGAATTACTTGAATGACAGATGATATCATTGAACCAAAATGTGAAAATGTGGTTTTATTCCAGTTCTTCACAGTATTACCCATTAGAGTAGTATAGAAGCAAGGCATGTTGTTCCTATGGATTTAACATTCATATGTCTGCATATATGAGAATGCACCGGGTCAGGGTAATTTGGGTAAATTTTCAATTTTTTTTAGTCAGTACCCATAAAAGCAGTATGGTTCCTTCATGTATAAAATCCATCTCTATTCCAGTGAAACTAACATTTGTCTGTTCGGACCAGTCTCTTCGAGTATGGTATTGATGTGAACATTTTCAAATATTCTTTTTCAATACAGATCCTCTACATAATGTTTCATAGTTTTAGTTCAACTGGTTCACACTCATTTTCTATTGCTGATAGTGTTTAATATTTTATTGGATTTTGAACTCCCATCATATGTATATAAACACTTTAAATGTAAATAGATAGTTTTAATATATGCCTAAAGCTTTTGAAAACATACCTGTGGCCATTCAGCAATGTAGCGAGTGACTGTGGATGTATTACTTTATCTTCTCTGATTGTCATAATCTCATCTGGTGTTAATATTAATGGATCTAATGTAGGGTGTCCAGATTTGCATAATTGATAAAAGAGTCTTTCCACACTAAAAGAATACAATAAATCAAATTGATTAACACAATCAAAAATTATTAAGATGTTGAGATAGTTATATAAAGTGGCGGCAAAAAATATTCTATGTATGTATTGAATTTCCAGGTAAAAATACTATGCAGTCAATCATTTAATTGACACGGGTCACAAGATAGTATTTATCCAATGGCAGGCAGCATTAAAACCATGTTATTTTTACTTTATTACTAAGACTATTATAAAGGAAATTAACATAAACAAAAACTTTTAAAATGTTATTTTGGTTATTATACCTATATGTTTAGAGACAAGTCTAACTTCGATTGTTACTGCACCTTTTACTAGCTTACAACTATATTTTACTAGCAAGTAAATACAACTCAACACAATATCGATCTACTAATAATTTTATATATATTTAGAATTATTTATTTATTTGTTCATAATTTTTATTTATGGTATATTTTTAGGTTGTTCTTCATAACTATTTAAGACATGCTTTTGTATGTAATAGATGGTTATACCTTCTTCGACAGCCAACACACGGAATGCTTTGATTTAGTACGTTAAAAATATCTGAGGCGTCTACTCTGAGAGCAGCTTTAAGTTCATCAGTAGTAAGGATTCTATACTTGCGCATGAACTCCTCATACTCACGACCCTTCACTTGCGGGTTGTCACATATCAAGCCCATTGTGTTCAAGTCCATTATCATCTAAAAACATATTAAAACGTAAGACTGCGTCTAGACAAAGACAAAATATTTTTATAAAATAAGGTCATTTGGGGAACGTCATTGCTTGCAATGCGTAAGGTATCAGTGTTTTTCCAGTTTAATGTTTACATTTAAGATTAAACCAACTGTGACGGTCATCTTGTAAAATTATCATCAGAATGTAATAAATTAAACTTTAGCACATGACTAATTTTCTATATCAGAATTAATTCTACGTTTGTGGTAATGTCAAATCTCAAAACAACTTACCGTTAGATTTTCGTAAATAGTCAATGGCAATTGTCGCCTTTTAATCACAGGATCTTTTTCGCTGTTGTATATATCCACTAATTTCGCCATTTTAATGATTAAATCACATAAAATCGCCGACAAAATATACAAATATTACAAAATGACGGGTAACGATAATGACGGCCAAGTTTTTACACGTCGTGTTGGGCATAGATAAACAAAAAATGTCAGAAAGCAGAGTAGTTGCACTCAGAGAAAAGAGGTCACAGCATAAATAATAAAGTAGAGCAAAATTGGTTCATTGTTCAACTTTTGTTGCTGTCTGTGACTTGAACCAAACCTATGCAGATTGACAGTAACAGAACGTTGACAATCTTGTATTGTAATTCTTTGATGTCACATCTGTCTAATGTCACATTTCAACATAATATTCGTCATATTTATTTCTTCATGTTCAGTGGATTCGGATAATTGAAAATATAAAAGTTGTTAATTTCTTTTTACACCAGCTAAATTAGTACATAGCCTCCGTGGTAATACGGATTGTGTATCAGTTTTATAAACTTAAACTCTCGTGAGGTCATAACCTGTGCGAATTGAAGGTTTTTCACATATACATATGTAACTATTTTATTTACGACATGTCTAAAATATTTACACCAACCAATCAAATACGACTAACGAATGTAGCAATAGTGCGGCTAAAAAAGGGCGGCAAGAGATTTGAAATAGCTTGTTACAGGAATAAAGTCTTATCTTGGAGAAACAAAGTGTAAGCATACCATGCGTTGTACCAAAGTTTACTTAGTGGTATAAGTGGCATTTAATTTTAATTTTTTTTTATTATGTTTTCACAGAGAGAAAGATATTGATGAAGTTTTACAAACCCATACTGTTTTCACAAATGTTTCTAAAGGTCAAGTAGCAAAAAAGGAAGATTTGGTGAAAGTTTTTGGTAAAGATGACCAAACAGAAATCTGCAAAGAAATATTAGAGAAAGGTGAGCTTCAAGTGTCAGATAAGGAGAGACATTCACAAATAGACTCTCTTTTCAAAGACATTGCTACTACAGTTGCTGACAAATGTGTCAATCCTGAAACGAAGAGGCCATATCCGGTGTCTATCATTGAAAAAGCAATGAAGGACATCCATTTTTCAGTAAATGTTAACCGAAATGCTAAACAGCAGGCTCTTGATGTTATACAATTAATCAAAAAAGAAATTCCATTAGAAAGAGCACAAATGAGGGTCCGAATACAACTCAGTGGTAAAGAAGCTCGTAAAACACGAGATAAAGTTGTTAAGCTGACCATGAACATTGAAGATGAGAACTGGGAAGCTGGAACAGCTAATATTATTTGTTTGATAGATCCTGGCAGCTTTCGAAGTTTGGATGAAATGATTAGAACAGAAACAAAAGGTAGTGGACAGTTTGAATTATTAAATCTGAAAGAAATGGTAGAAGGTGAACAAGCTTTATAATTATTATTTATTGTGATGTAACATGATATATAATAAAAGAATTTAAAACAACAAAACATGCTTATTTTGTAAAATTTCTTTTTGTTTGGTATTATGCTGTTTGTCCACCGCATCGGTCACCGTCTCCGTCACATCAACGGATGGGAGATGACTGTTTCGAAGTAGCATACATACATTTACTATGGTAGCTTATCCACCGCACGTCCGTCATCTGAGCCGCCGAAATTTCCGCTAGATCGGCGTGACCATTTGAAGGGGCGTGAGAGATTGACGGACTGATATGCCAGCAATACAAAATACATTAGAACGTGTTCATCGAGCCGTCAACGAAAATAAGTACTCTGAACTAATGTACTACTAGAGAAGACACCCTATATCACTGATGTGTTCCGTTGGTTGCCTGTCAATTATTGTACAAATCAAACTTAATGTGTGCTGATATATGGAATAATAATTCATGCAACAAATATTTTTTATCGGACATGTTTAATTTCTTAATTTACCTACTAGCTGTACCCGCAGCTTCACTTACACACACTGTTTTACCAGGGAACCAAAAAATCCCATACAAACTCATCCCGTATCCCATGGGAACTCTGGTATAATTAGGGATGAAAAGTTTCTTACATGATAAGAATTTCTCGAGATTT
>DWJZ01008534.1:0-11283 GCA_018249125.1 Asbolis capucinus
ACTACACCGGAGGTCGTGGGTTCGATTCCCACCCAGGTCAAACTTTTCTGTGATGTGCAGGAATGTTTGTTCTGTGTTTCTGGGTGTGTAATAAAAATATCTATTTAAGTATGTATTTACAAGTATATATGTATGTTTATCAGTCATCTGATCGCCATAGCACAGGCTAAAGCTTAGTTTGCGATCAGATGGCCGTGTGTGAGTTGTCCAAAGATATTATTTATTTAGATATTTATTTATTTGTAATGCTAAGGCTTCTTCGCTAAATATCTAACCATTCAATTCATTCCAACGTTCGAAGGGCTTGAAGATGTTAACCGGTACTTCTTTTTTCACGTGTGTTAATCCAGATTATAATCTCTCTGTGTAAAATTTCACTGAAATACGTTTAAAGTTTTTGTGTTTAACCTCCATAACAGGCCATCCATCCTGATATTATAAGTACGATGACAATGAAAAACAACGCATCTATAAAAACCTACGCCGGAAATCAAACCAGAGACAACCGCAACAACCAACCAACCTACCAAAAGACGAAATAAGCTACATAATAAACTTCTTTGATCGATCACCTGTCAACAAAAGCTCATAAAAACAAAACACGTTTGCCCAATCCTGCCAACATAGCAATGACGAGAATGAAAACATTATGCAATCCCATCGATATGAAATTTTTTCACACTAAAGGCCGGCCATCTGATAACGGCCCTTGTTCAATTTCTGTAACCACCACGTCAGCACCGTTTAATAGATTAGAATCAAAATTATTTTATATAAAATAAATATACCATTACCAAGCCGATAACCGAGTGGTTTAGAATTCAGCCTCCTACTCGGGGGATCCGGGTTCGATACCCAGGGCAGGCAATTCTGACTTTTCGGAGTTGTGTGTTTTAAGCATTTAAATGTCACTCGCTATAACGGTGAAGGAAAACATCGAGAGAAAACCTGCATGCCGGGGAGTTTGCAAAACTCAAAGGTGTGTGAAGTCTGCCAACCCGCACTTGGCCAGTGTGGTGGACTATGGCCTTAATCTTCCCATTCAGAAACGAGACCCGAACGCAATAGTGGGCTGTGATGGGTTGAGATGGAGTATACCATTATTTGTTTCCTATTACAATTATGGGGATTGCATCATAAGTGCTTGGCTTGGACCCAAAACAGTTTTTAATCTGGTATAATTTCTATGTTTATTTCAAAGCAGGGGAATGCGGTAGGAATTTTATATTTTGTTTGAAAGCTCTACTAAATATGATTTAATTGCTTCCCTATTCTCAAAATAGAAACGATGACGAATTAAACAGATTTTTCATGTTACAATAAGCTTTAAAGATTATGTATTTAACAGTTATAAGAATAACACTTCGTCACTATCGAAATTTCGACGCGATGTCTTTTTTGTTAGACATAACGCGTTGTGGTATAAAATGTCCATGACGCATTCTATGCCCCGATTTTTGCTGTATTGATTCTATTGACACAGTTAACATAATAATATATTGAAAGGCAATGTCTAATTTAAATTTAATCAGGTCATTTTTATTATAAAAATGCGTTGTCGTCAGAATGGAAAATATATGCAAAATTTTAGCTCCGTAGCTTGTAAAATTTGACCCGAATAGACAAACAAACAAATATAATAACATACTAATATACAAACATACACTCTATGTTAAATAAAAGCTTGTAATAAAACGACTATTCTTTAACTTAAGATATAATGATACTTACAGCACAATTTGAAGTGTCCAATATCTCAACTTCGGACACAGCGCCGTCAAACGCGACTCTATGTTGATATAGAAAATCTGTAACAAAAGAATCTAGTTAAAGAATTGCAGCTTTTATGTAAAAAAAATCATTTTTTTATGGAAGGAGCAGGTCTTTAAATGTTTTTTTTGTTATCGTTCACGCCTAACATTAATTCAAAATTTACTTAATTAACTAAACACTAGTTCAATATATATGGGAATGATATTTGCAGAAAAATATGGCGTCTGTTTTTACTCAATAAACGTCTTTGCTGGACGAATACTAACAGAAATGGCATATTTCCACAAAACGGTAAGTGGTCAGTGTAGCCCATGGTGTGTCACTTTGCCAAGAAAGTAGATTCTTTGACCCAAAAAACCTTTAAAAACTTAATTGAAACATTTTCTTGAGAGCTTGAGAGATGTTCAAAATAAATGAACTTCACAGATGTTCACAATATTACCAAATATCTTTAAACTCATAAATAAATCGACCCTATACCCTAGTTAGTAGTACCCTGCATGTGAAGAAGAGATTCCGGGTTCGATTCCCGGCAAATGTTCGTGAAGAAATAACAAACATCCATCCATCCTACAAACCAACACACGCGAGCAAAACCTAATATTATTATAATATTCGTGACAACATAAATTAATAACGATACAAGAACATAAGATTAAATTCACAGCATCATATTGCTAAGTTTAAAGTGACCTTAATACAAACACATTTTACAAACCTGTGGTTAAATCATACCAACAAAATACCTCTTATTATAGGCAATTCAGAATCGTCATTGAACAGCATAATTGAAAGGCAATTAACGTAATTATAAACGCGTCAACTCTGACGTTAAACTGGCAGGTGCGATCGCTAAACGACAAAGTTCAATAACAAAAATACTCTGACGTAAATACTTAAATAAGGATAAAAAAATCGCAAGGAAGGATTGTGTATTTGTAAGATCAAGAGATATAAATTGATTTTAACTACCCAGTAGCAATAATCTAGTAGAAAGATGTTCTAAGTTCAAACCCAACGCGTACCTCTACTGTCCCAAGTTATGTGTAGATTACAAGTGAATCATCATTTGTTTGGCGAAGGAAAACATCGTGAGGAAATCTGCGCTCCTAGGAGTTCCCCATAAAGTTTTCGAAGGTGTATGAAGTATATATATCAATACGTTCTTGCCCTGTACTCGTGTGTTCGCATTCTCAATATTATGTATAAAACATATAGGCTTTATTAAAATATTTAAAAACACAAACTTTAATTATAGAACACTAATATGAATGTACTTAAATACAATTTCACAATTGTATTGTTAACCGTTGAAGATTTCCCTTCTAGAGCCAATCCTGAACTTAGTATCAGGTCATGCTTATCAAAAAAATGAATTTTCATCAGGACGAAAACTGCAAAATCTCAGCTCCGCAGTGAAAGTGGATGTAATGAAGCTTGCAAGATTTGACCCAAACAAATATACTAATATACAAACATACAGCGAAGGTTAAATAAAAGCTTGTAATAAAAAAACGAAATATACCTTACTTGTAAGATAACATATTTTATAGGTGTAAATAAAAATAAACTAAACAAAACCCAGTAGCTTGTCCTTATAAAATAAACATTTATGTATCTCGACAAATTATCATAATAACTGGCATTAACGTTCAGAGCCCTCTGACGGAGAAACAATGTATTCTAAAAGATTACAATATGTTTTTATACTGTATTGCAACCTTTTGATACTTTTAACAAAGTTGCAATTTTTGACTTTACTTTTGTAAGCTATAAAGATAATTGCATTTGAATGAAGATTAATATGATAGACATGATAAAATTACACCGAATGGGTGGTATTAAGATAATTGTTGTCTACTTTTGTAATGACAATAAATACCTCTTGTGTGTAGCTAAGCAAAAACATATGGTCTAAACTAAGGCAGCGCAACCGCTAACTAAGGCTTACTCTCCTATTCCCCACATCCTCACCAAACTACACGCTCTTCTGGATATATTTCCTGAGTGTGATTTGTTTGCAGATGAATAGCCGACAATATTGTCAGTATGCATGAGGTTCTGCGAGCGACAAGAATAACTGTGGTGTCTATAATTAATGTAATTGTAACCGTTTTGATTATAGTAAAACAATAAATAAATAAATAAAACCCCACGCCCGTGAGCCATAATGTAGCCCGCGAAAAGATTTTAAATGGCCCGCGCAAGTATGTTTTTAGAACTTTTTTATTACGTCCTGAGATTAATTAACTAGGAATTACTAGTAGCCCGCAATTAATTTATCATCTTTCAGCTTGGCCCTACTGTCAAAAAGGTTGAATATCCCTGGTCTAACCCTATACTATGTTATCTATATATTAATACATGAAATAAAAACTTTGTACTCCTTTTTAACAGTATTAACTAGCTGGATACCTTTGAATATTGATACAGTTAAAGTTTAATCAGAAAAGAGATACAGACAGCTACTATTTCATGCAAAAAGACACTGGTTGAATTTATTTGCTAGCTACCACAAAGAAAGATAACTTTTTTTTTCACTACACCCATTTTCAAAGTCTTATATCACCCAGGTTTATACAAAAAATCGATAATGCAGTTACTACGATTTTAAGAATATCGATTACACTAACATCGAATTATCGACTCACTTCACTTATCGTGAGTAAGCTCACTCATCAATCGAGCCTCGCCCGACAACTATACGAACGATTATAAAATACTTTAGAAAGAATATTAATAGCATTACGAATCGCAACTGCGTTGCTAACAACCTCTGTCGTGGTAACTAGCGATCCTTACTTCCATCCATCATAGTTAGTTCTACTGCAGCTAGCTGTGACGAATTAGTTATCTAACAGCGAAACTAAAGACTCCATGGAATAGGAAATGTACTAAAGATATTGTTACTAATGAATACGTAATATAATTCTGAATGGGTGCTTTTGTAAAATAATTAAAAATCGTGTTTTTGTGTTTTTATCACTCACATATAGGTCCCAATAATGTACGCAGGTAGAGCAAAGACATTCGATAATGAGGCATTGGCTTCAATAATGGCCCTAAACTGAGCAGGGTTTCTAAGCTTACTGACGAGGCTTAGAGCATTCTCCACCACATTGCTCCAATGGATTTGTTGATGATGTTAGTGGACCGAGTATCGGAAGTTTTTATGGTGCTCGAAGATCTTTGACATGGTTTAACGATTGAAATATAACAATATCAACCGAACCCGGCGACTTTACGTTCTTTTCAAAGCACAGAAGCGCTCATGACATTTTTGCCATAAGTCACTCCTCCTACCGACCGCGGTCGCTTTTGCTTAATTTTTTCGATCGTCTACAATCGAAACAAGCCACCAGATTAAATGACTTAAAAAATAGTTTATTTAAAAATCCAAAACATACCTCCAGTTGAGCTGTATTCGCCAATGTACCGTTTCGTCAGGTAACGCACTACCACCGCTGAAACAAAAAAGACATTTTAAAACAACAATCCAACTCAAACACGTACAGGTTTAACTATCGGGTCATCACTCCCGACTTTCTACAGTACCCGACTAATCAGCCTTTTGACGATACATACCACTTCTGGAATTTCAATCTAGTAAGGGTCGTAACAAAAATAGTTATCAACATGAATGACAACGCATCTTCTATGAATAGACGTCGGTGCGAGCTTCCAACATTATGAAGTGTGGAGAATCCTGGCGCCCATCAAAAGGGTATTCAAAATGGTGATTACTTCTCCGTCTGTATGCCCTTTTGATGGATGGGTTAACGTTAACTGTTGTTGAGGGAAAACGAGATATTTTAAACTTATACAGTAATGGCAATGAATCTGTGAATATTAGAAGTCGGCTTAGCTAGTAATAAAGAAATGATGCCGTGAAATTCCAGCCTCAATTGCAGGTAACTATTTCACGGTGAATTTCATGGTAAATCTTAGATGAGCAATTATATACATATATCGTTAAACGAAATTTGAATCAGCGTATCCGCAAACATCCATTCATTAAACAAAGTAATTATCCAAAATAACAGTTGACAGGCGATAACATGACTTTCAATTTGCATCTATTTATCGAACCCCGTTCAGATTTCATAATTATTCTCCAACCACCACAGGTGGGCCCTTACCGCCTTCTATTTCAATACCAACTTCACAATAGGTCATCTTAATAACAATGTTATTGCCCAACTAAACTAAATTAGGGTCATCATTCCACCAAGGGATCGCAGCCATTCCGAGTGAACTAATTCGGTTGACACGTGCGTATGTTATGCAACTCGGTGCAGTGTAGCATGACAATACATTAGGTATGCATTCCACACCGCTTTGAGAGATTGATGGTAATGGATACCCGATTCTAGGATATCGTAATAAACCAATTGACTTTCAATCCCTCTTTATGGGGATTAGTCAGTAGATATATTATTATGTTTTCAGTTTCTTGTTTCTCGACTGTCTTTAAAACAAGTTCTCAGTGCAATGTTGTTTTAAGTTTTGTAACTATTACGTAATATTTTTTTATTTAAAATACACTTCCGTTAGTAGTCTTCTTTCAAACCTCCAACAGGTCTATAAAAATCAACATAAAAGTTATTACTTCATCAATAAAAGTGGAATGCCCGCCAAATAGCTATTATAAAAGCTTAAAGTTAATGAGTCCATAAAACCTTTGGTCCCGATATTGCAACACTGGTAATCTTTGTATAAGAAATTCGTGGGAATCTTTCACTCTCGTTTTCGATTCGATTGATATCGCCTTTATTGATGTGAGTTCTACTTCTTCTTAGCTCCGCATACATAAAATTATTTTTACTCCCATTATTTACATAAGCATCAATAAAACAAATATCTGAATTTAAACTAGCTTTAACTACTTCTTAGAAACGCGTACTATTCAGATTCCCATCTCCATATGGGAAATCGACTTTCAAATCACTAACCTATGCGAAGGTATATTAATAACAACAAAGATTCATTTTCATCCGGTAGAACAACTCGCCTCCTGATCTTATATCATCCCAATCAAATCAAAACTTTCTCTGAGCATGATTTAATCTTAAGGTCAACGTAACCCGTGGTATACCTACGCCGATCCCGGAATTCCAGGCATCTTTAGACGAAAGGAGATTGATTTTAAAAAGTTTCGTCCATCGAAGCACAAAAGACAAATTATGACGATCAGGCAACATGACATCACGTAGTTTGATAGATGATTCACTATCTAGAGACAATAGTGTTGTATCGGCAGGTTCTATGGGGTAATTATAAGCTGACTCCATCCATCACATGTCAAACCACGTATGAGTAATACTGACGCTTCGGTACTGATAATTTTACGTCGCCAAAACCATTAATAACCATACCGTTAGAATCCTTCCATCGAAAGCAAATTGCGTCTTTGAATAGTATTTCATTAATTTTGTGCTGCAGAACCGTATTACACGCTTAACTTAAATATGATCTCATGATTTATTTACTTTCTTATCATACATCACGTTATTATGTAACGAGACTACCTTACATTAAGTAAATACGAGTACTTAAGTTCCAACGAAGCTGCCAATTACACTTGATACATTTCGATTTCTGGATATGGCTTAGTTTAATGACCTGTTCAGAATAGCACATTGTTGATAAACAATTTGTTTGTTTTTGTTTTGAATGCGTAATGACTTTGGTCTTACGGGTCTTTAGCGAAACAATTGCCAGCATCAACGGTATAACGACTTTTTGAGAATTAAAATTTGGATTCTGTATTCAATTTACTAATGATAAAGCAGTAATGACATAATAAAATCTTCATGTACCTGCATTAAAAATATGACCATTGGTATCTGACCTAGGTTATACAGCTTCACTATATTTCCCATTTCTATACGAGTATGTTTGTAGAACTCACAATTTAACTTATCTTAGTTAAAATGACTCAACAATTAGGTTAACCGTTAAAAGCTATTCCGTAATTACAAATAAGTTAAATTCAATCTTTTTTTGCAAATCAGTTAATAATGCAGCAAAGGATACATCACATTCTGCCTTAGTAGTGGGTTCATTTTTTTTACAGCTGTTTACTTCGAAAGGCTGTACAGTTGCTTGGTCGATGGCTTTTTCTTATTAAACTTGTAATGCCTCGCCATAAAATGTTTTATGTCCGTATTTCACATCGATAGAATGTTTGTTTGTTTCTTGTAACACATCAAGATCGATTAATCACTAGTTTACAACTGTTAATTGCAGGGTATCTAGGGTAGATGTTTGTGCTTATTTTTCTTTCTTTCTTTATATTTGTCACATATGTGAAGGATTTATTGGTGATAGATTTTTTTCTAGAATATCTTAAAATCTTTTTTATGATAAAATCATTAGCACATATGATACAAGATTTACTTAGTAAGTGCGCCTTACATCTTCGACATCATCACTTATACAGGTGGGATTGTTGTTAGGCATGAATTTATTATAATTAAGATATATATATATTTACAAGCTTTTATTTAATATGCAGTATATGTTTGCATATTATATATTTTTGTGTATTTGTTTGTTACGGATCAAATCTTGCAAGCTTAATTAGACCCACTTCCTCTTACACATCAGAGCTGAAATTTTGTATAAAGTTTTCATTCTGATGACAATGCACTTTTATGACAAGCATGATCTGATACTACGTTCAGGTTTGGCTCCAGACAAGAGAACTCCTCAACGGTTAACAATACAGTAATAACATTTTGTGTTTCTTTGTATTATGGATGTATAATGAAAACTTGTGTTTTTTAATAAACCTCGTTTTATATATTATTAACAATTTTTTTCGACTCGTAAATTTCATCAACATCTATAAACGGAGTCGGTATCGATGTATTTTACGACTCGATATTACTTAAAATATTGCCGCGCACATAAATATGACATATCATCAATTCATCTGCACTTCACCAACAAACTCATCGAAAGCATACCGCAATAAAACTACAACCGCCTATCATATATCATTTTATTGATGTTTCTGACAAACCATTATGTCAGAGATATTTTCAAATTGAAATATTCTATACACCCGACAGCTTTCGAAACTTTTCGAAGGACTTCGATGACACCCGACATTCCTCCACTACGCTGATTCAGATTGATGAAAGTTAATGCCCAAACAAGTCAGAAGAAATTTACTAAAGACATAGCTTATCTAAACCCACTGTCTATAGAGCATACGCCACCACACTGATCCAATGTGATTTGCTTGATACCCAAATCACATCAGAAGAATTTTAAGAAAGACATGGCCTACCATCAAATGGGATCGTTGTGAAGCGTTAACTTATTTACAGTAACAAAAAACTAGTACCCATCTAATGACAACTTCTTTACATATTCTCAAAAGCATGAGAGTACAAAGAATTCACCACATCCATCCACTTTCCAACGGTAACCGTCGTTTAACTTCCTGATCACTTATGAACACAAACCACCAGAGCGGCTCCGAATTTATGTACAGAGGATAAACATAGGGTATCGAGATGCATATCATGTTTCTCGAAGGAGGCCACGAGGTTGTAACATGACCTAAATATAGATTTGGTGTTAAATTTTCGGACACAAGGCGTGAAGCCAAATTGGCCCCTTGTAATGGATTACGAGAGAGTTATGATCGTCCTATAATCATTATGTTTTTGACATCAATACCTACATACTTCCTCGTTATACTTGAGGATAGGCCTGGCCTAAAGTAGTAAATAAGCTCAGAGAAAGTGAGGTGCAAGAGTCAGTTGATATAAAAATAAAACAAATCTTCCTTATTCCTTAAGGATAATGCATTTTTAAATTTTAACAATTATCGAATAAACTTACTTTACATAAATGGGAACAATTTTAGCAATTCTTCATCTAAATAAAAAAGCAAATGTTCAATTTTCAAAATTCTGGATATTCCACAGACATTTCCACAGAGAAAACACAAAGTTTTCTGCATTTGAAAAATGAAATTTGGGCTTAGTTAAGCATAAAACAACCACACTGCATTTTTTCCAACAACATTCATCAACGTCATTCTAATTTCAACATTTTTAAAGAATACCCCCATTTCTGACACTGGCTATTTTCAACAAAAAGAACACTCCAATATTATCCATTACTATAATAAATTCCAAACACTGTTTTCGCGTCTACACAAATTACTTTCATATTCATATTGCATTAAAAATATGCATTAACATATTTAACCTTTATGGTTATGCCATATTTAACATTTAACCCATCCATCGTATCTTTTGGATCGACGCCAGTGTTATCAGAGAGCGCTGGTCTGTTGAATAAAAGACCAACCTCTTAAACCATTTCCTGAAACTAACTGTTATCGCCTTTTCTATTAAATAACAGTATTAGTTTACTACCAAGTCATGCATTAATCATGTATAGTGCATCTTTGGGAATACAAGACGATGAGAGCGGTTAATATATAATTTTAAGTAAATGATTTTTCATTTAGAAAAAAAAAAATTTCATCTATGTATTTTTTTTTAATCTATTTTACTTTAAAAAAATGTGTATATTTTCTTATTTTCTTAAAATTAGTTTTGTGTTTAAAAAAAGATTTTTTTTAATATTTGAATTTTAGATTATTATACTGATATTTCGACCCAGTTGCACGGGTCAAGGTCACGGTAAGACAATTTGCCTTTAATAATAAACAGATCGTGAGTACCCGTTTGCATTAAAATGTACATTCAATTTTGTCAATACATCATTGATAAATTGGCATTATCAATGTCGATATATGTATTAAAGTTGTCAATAATTTTTATTTCTATTTTATTTTTGAACTTCTACAAATACGATTTTTTTCGCATCTACTCTATATCCAATATTTCTGCTCATAATCACAAAAGTAAAACAAGAACATCATTGAAATATATGATATATATGTACATAAAGATATGTACATAAAGGTTTTTATATTATTTTTTATTTTTAAAATATCTCTATTTACACACGACCTAGAAATACTTCAAGTTGACACGATTCTATTAAGTTGTTTTGTGGGACAGTCAAGGTTAATAGATTTGAACTTTAGTGGGCGGCTTTCAGAACGAAAACTTGAAATTACGGACCCGAATACTTTAACAATAGTTGAGTTATAAGTTATTAACAGTTATTGCGGTGATAAATAGACGTTAGTTGCATACATGTGTTGCAAATGGGCTTCCCACACGTTTGTTCTGGATTTTAATTTGGCATACATTTAAATTTTTAATTGATATAAATTATTTTTGTTCTTCTGTGGTACCTATTTTCCCTAAGCCATTAATATTACTAATAATAAACAGATATATCTATACTGTTAGTAAAACTGTAAAGGGGTGAATTCTATACATTAAGTTTTCTTAGGAAAATTTGGTGCAGGGTTCCTTATCGATTAAGAGACCAAATTATTCTTTTTTGGATTTATTGTATGTCTGTCTGTCTGTTCGAGCTTCATACAAAAACTACTGTACAGATTTAAAT
>DWJZ01008535.1:0-11282 GCA_018249125.1 Asbolis capucinus
TATAACGGTGAAGGAAAACATCGTGAGGAAACCTGCATGCCGGGGAGTTTGCAAAACTCAAATGTGTGTGAAGTCCGCCAATCCACACTTGGCCGGCGTGATGGACTATGGCCTTAATCTTTTCATTCAGAGAAGAGACCCGTGCTCAATAGTGGGCCGTGATGAGTTGAGATGATTATGAATATTACCAGGAATTTGATGTCAGCTATAAATACACAAAATTTCATTGGAATTGGTTCAGTGGTTTTCGCACTAATTACGTAAAGATAATTTCTGGTTAAGTGTTTTATTCGTCATGACATTCTTCATTGGTACCTCCTCAGTAGTGAGTGTGCTTTAGACATCAGTTATGAGGAGAGAAAGAGTATTACTACCCAATAGTATTACCTAATAGTAGTAGAACCAACGGTTTTACACGCCCTACCAGCGCACAAGATTTTGTTAAATCATCACCTGATTGCTGACTTCGGCTAGCTATGTAAGCTCCACACAAGCCACAAAACTACAAACGCATCAATTTGAATGTAATTACCTAAATGATGATGAACTTAACGATTTTTTGACACCCTACCCACTAAATTGATCACAAAGGGGTGATTTAGTGACGCGTTTACTATGAGATCACAAATTGAATTTTATTATAAGGTACCGGAAGGGTTGCTAATGATCGGAGAATCCAAATTATATGTACTGTGTAATTTTGACACCTGTTTATAAAATTGTTGTTTATTATGCTTCTGTAGTCTTAGACGAGACAGCTTGTTAACCAAGAGAGTGAAATGTAGGTAATATATAATTGAAATCTGTTATACAGCCATTTTTAATGTCACTGAGGTACAATAGGATTTGAGGAAAACAGCTTTTTTGTGAAAATAGACTTGAGGGGGTGAATTAGGGGATGAAAACCTTGCATTATCGAATACATACGTAAGGCAATATATAATTGAAATCTGTTATATTTTTGATTTCACTAAGGTACAATAGGACTTGAGAAAAACAGCTTTTCTGTGAAAATAGGCTTGAGGGCGTGAATAGGGATGAAAATTCCTGCGTTATCGAATACACATATAGCAATAAGCATTATACATTTTGTATTCACGCACTATACTTCGGCCACGATTCGAAAATAATTTTTGACATACAAACCTGAAAAGTTTGTAAGTAAATTTAATTTTGAAAGTTGTAGCGAACCAGCCCCCCCCCCCTTTTTTGTAAATTTGCAGGCTCAGTCACGGGAAAAAACTAGTATTGGTGTTTTTGTGTAGTTAAGAAGAAACAGCGAAAGAAATTCCTCAATTTTCAACAATGCAATTTTTAATACAAAAAAATTATCTCTGTTAAGACAAACAAAACAAATTGACTTCGGTTATAATTGCCATGCAAACTTCTAATTTCGCCCTTTTTACCTGTAATAGACTTAATTTCACAGCGTTACATAAACATTAATTGCAGCGAGCTATTAGAACTTGACACTAATTTCTGAACAGTGCAAAGTTTCCTAGAAAATGAAACAGCAATCATGTGATTGTGATCGCGTAAAGTGACAATAATGGAAGATGTACCTTGCTTACGCTTTGTGCCAAATCGTATTTTAATTAGGTAGATAAAACAGCCATTAGCTAGCAAATTACCCGAGGAGTTGTTTGTTTTATTTCATTTTTCCTTATCTACTAATGGTATATCTTGTCCGTCAAATTACCGGAACACAAGGCGCGGTGGCGGTGTTAGCGGTAAGAATAAATTCATTATTAAAAAAAAATAATAAACACTTGTTTTGAACAGAAATAATTAATAAGCAAATTTTCTCTTCTGCCAGTTATGTCTAAGGATAGGATGTATGGTTTTAAATTGTAACAAAATATGAGTTGATCAGCAAATATCTTGAGTCTGATGTAATAAATAGCGATCGAGCGAGTAAAAAAATAATCAAACAAGTTCTATCTTAACATAGCTTTTTTTATATTCAATAAGGTAACGCTTGACTACGAAATTAATTTATCTTAGTTTGTTGCTAGCTATTCCTAGTAATCAATTAATTAAAAAAAAAGTAGAGTTGTAAGTGACAGCAACGTGTATACGTACTTACTTGAACCTATTTAACATGTTTATTTTTTTTAATTTTTATCATTTTTTATTTAGCATGTGCTGTGTTTTTTGTTATTTAATTATTTTGTCATTTTTTTTGTTGATTTCTATGAAAATTAGTTACTTTTTATAAAGTTAGAGCCTTCTTTTTTCTCGGCTCACAAAACATCAGTGAAGGGTTTGCTATTTCTGATGTTTATTGGTGGTGATGACACCTATTTTCAACTTATTTTTCATCTTAAAAATTAATAACATATTTTATAATGAGTACAGTTTTAAACACAATTATTACGTAAATGTACTTTTCGAACCTAAACATTTTTTCAAGTAGTGTTAATGTAAACTCCGTGCCCGCTTTCCGCTATCACTGGCGACACCGCAGCAAGATGTTGATTTGAAGTCATCAAGAGTAACTATTTTATGTTTTTATATGGACGTCTTTATGTTTGTTTGAATGTTTTTGCGCGATGTAATTGTTTGGATCCCGTTGATGTTGCTACAATTGCGACAGTTTCGTTTGCTGTGTTATTATGGCTTCAACATGGTCCACTACTGAGCACGGGTCTAGAGTATACTCTGCCACACTGCTCCAATGCAGTTTGGTTAGATTAGGAGGTAGGAGGGGGCTAGGAGGATGGCCAAGTATCGGAAGTTTTTATACTGCCTGAGGGCGTTCGACATGGCTTAACGATTTCTATCGAAAACAACCGGGATCGACGTTTTTACGTGTCCTCCAAAGCACGGACTCGCTCATAATTTTTTTTGCCATTAGCCACCCTTCCTCCTACCGATCGTGCCCGCTGTTGCTTAACTCGCTTACAATCGAAACAAACGCTTTGAAATATATCAGTATACATTGCTCGCTTTGTTTGTCGCTGCAACAGAAATCTTATATTCATCAATATCTACTTTTTCTTGTATTTTAAACAACGATTTTAATAGGCACGGTTTCAGTAGTAGGTATGGATGTTGGTTTGGGTCGAAATGGGTTAGTTTCCGCGCAGATTTTAACTTCAAATACGTTTTTTCTTAGTGGAGAACATATCGGTAACAGATAATGTTCTCCATGTCAACAAGTATGTTCTCCAACTACCATCAGGTAGTTTGTTTGCTCGTTTGTCGTTTAAATCCATAAAGAAATGTATAGAAAGATCATTTAAATTCCATACCTAGTTCATATAACCAAAGCGAGGATTGTGTTTTGTAGTAAACTGATGTATGCCGGCGGCTTTGCCCTCGTGGTACGTTGGTAAAAATCCTATGTGTTACTCCAGACTGTAATCTATCTCTATGCCAAATTTTAATCAAATCCGTTCAGTAGTTTTTACGTAACAAACATCCATCCATCCTCAGAAACTTAATATTAGTAGAATGTAGCCTGCGTTTCTGCGCATAAATTTATTAACCACGTGTTATATATTTTTGGCACCAAAACCTTTTCCAGAAAATTCTGAACAAAATTCGTTAAAACCATCAGTGCTTTATCTATCATTTCAAAGTCCATAAGGGACAAACAAACAAACATTGATTTTTTATATATATAACATTTGTGAAAGTGTTTCAATGGTAGCCACGCCTAATGCCAGTATCTAAATGTTTTTGGAAAAATGTAAAGTATTCCAAAATCCATGGAATTCCATACCATGGTTATCTGTCGCTAGGACAGGAGTCGTGCTATCGAACCCGACGCATTATTTTTACGACTGTCAATACTAAATGGTGTTTTAGGGGTCCTTTACATAGGGCAGAGTTACTTTTATTACTAGCTTTTACCCGTAGGTTTGCTTACGGAAATTTTGTGAGACAAAGACAAGAACTCAAAAAATTTGTTATTATTTTAATACATACACCCAAGGGCAGTTTTTTGACTGTTTTAAATTTAATTAACTTAATATATTATTGTAAACTCTTCACATAAACCCGTGCGAATATTTTTACTTAGCACTGTATGCGTAATATTTCTTTTTACAAGTTTTTATTTAACTTGCAGTGTACGTATGTTTGTATATTTGTTGGTTACGGGTCAAATCTTGCAAGCTTAATTAGACCCACTTCCTCTTACACTACGGAATTGAAATTATGTATAAAGTTTTCATCCTGATGACAATGCATTTTTATGATAAGCATGAATGATACTACGTTCAGGATTGGCTCCAGACAAGGGAACTCCTCAACGGTTAGCAATACAGTTATGAAATTTTGTGGTTCTTTGGATCTGTAATTAAAGCCTGTGTTTTTAAATATTTTTAACAACCTTTATCTGACTTTTTTTTAACAACCTTTATTTTTAACAACCTTGATCTTTATCTGACTTCGCATAGAATCATTTACCAATGTTTATAAAAAATTGTTTTATAACCTTATCAATAATTGTTTGCTATAATTAAATTAGTGAAAATATAAAATTGATTATGTAAAAACTTAAAAAAATTTGAATCTTCATATATGTACATATGACCTACGTTGTCATAAGTGACAAAAGTCATTATTAAAAATAGAATAAAAAATCCAAAAAAAAATTATAGGCGTGAAGTCTTTTCTTAAAGATATTATATCAATAAGAAATCTTAAACTTATGTTATTAAAGTGAACTCATATTGATTTCTTTTATCCATATAGTCATATGTAGTAATTTCCGCCCGCGGCTTCACTCGCGTGATATATACGTCGATGAGGACAAAAAAAAAATTATGAGCGCCTCCGTGTTTTGGATACATGTAAAGTCGTCGATCCCGGTTGTTTTCGATAGCAATCGTTAAGCCATATCGGACGCCTTCGGGAAGTATAAAAACTTCGGACAGTTGGCCCTCCCTAGCCCCTTCCTCCATCCTAACCTAACCAAACTGCATTGGAACAGCGTGACAGTAGACTAGACCCATGCTGATAGAAAGTAGCAAATTTTTTCAGGATACAGTCTATCTTTGTGCCAAATTTTATTCAAATCTGTTCAGTAGTTTTTGCGTGACGGAGTAACAAACATTTATTATTGCAAACTTTCACGTTTATAATATTAGAAAGATAACCGAAGTTTCAAATATAAACCAATTTTCCAAGAACAAACCAGAGTACAAAATCTAAACATTATTTGTCCGTAATAATTTGTACGAATTCCTAAACTCTATAAGGAACCTCCTGTACCAAGGCCTCGTACAACTAAATTTATTTATTCTCTTTTTTAGACTGTGGGGCCGCGCGTGCGTCCTAATGGGATCCTGTGATAACTCTCACTTTCGTATCCTTTTCTTTTCATGTCACCCTACTTCATAATTTCCAAGCGAAAATAACCCTTCCTCCACTCGAAATAAGGTAGTCGATCTCGCTGAGATTCCGAAAACATAAGTCAACATACGTCATTTGTAGACTTATCTGCACTTTATTTAGATGCGGGTACTTGGAATTTTTGATAGGTGTTCGTTTTTTATGTTTATAGCTGTTTGGGATGTTTTGAATTCTTCAACTTTGTAAATTAATGGAAGTGTATGTGTGTAATTAGTAAGCTTTTAAAAGTTGGGTTAACGGTATTTCGTGGGAAGAAAGAAAAATCCTAGTGATTGGAACGAAGATCTCCCGAAAGGACCCGAGTTCAAAACTTGCACGCTCTGTTTTTTTTTAATTGTACACACAACCGCAACGCAACTGTAACTTTGGTCTCCCGAACGGAAGGTCATGGGTTCAAATCCAGCAGCACGAATCTCTAATTTTCAAAAATATGTGTGGTGACAGAAGTTAATTACTGGCTTAGTAAAGGAAAATATCATGAGGAAACCTGAACTCTTGAGAATTCTCCATAAAGTTTTGAAAGGAGTGTTAAGTCCACCAATCCGCACTTGACCAGCTTGGTAGACTATGGTCTGTACCCCTGACATTGTGAAAGAAGACCCGAGACCAGTAACGGGTTAAAAATGAGTTGAAGCCATCTTTTTCTTATAGGTTTGCTGTATAACTAGTTATATTGAATTCAAAAATTGTGATCAGCCGGCTATTCCAATACGGATTGGTGGAGGGGTTAGTGGCCAACACAAGTTTCAGAATTTTTTAGGCTCACCGACATACCACGATTACTATCTAAAGCAAGGATTGGCTTTACGTACCCTGTAAAGCACGGAAACGCTGATGAATTGATCGCTAACGGTCACCCATCCTCTTACCGACCGCGCCCGCTGTTGCTTAACTTATCCGACCGCTTACAATCAAAACAAACTGGATGAACGTTAAAGCGAAGATATATATTAAAAGAAGGTTATTAAAATATTTAAAAATACAAGCTTTATATATAATATAATAGCCCTAGAAGAGAGACATGAAAATTTATAACTGTATTGTTAACCGTTAAGGAGTTTCCTTTTCTGAACCCAATCCTGAACGTAGTATTAGGTCATGCTAATAAAAATATATTACCATCGGAACTAAAACAGTATGAAAAATTTCAGCCCCGTAGTGTAAGAGGAAGTGGGTCTATTTAAGTTTTGCAACATTTGACCCGAACACTAACAAACAAATATACTAATATACAAACATACACTGCAAGTTAAATAGCTTGTAATAATATTTCACTATGAACATTCACACGCAACTATGCCTATTTACGCATATCCTATTAATTCTTTAATGTTCTCATTATTATCGGAATTAATACGAAAGGGTTTTACGCATTAAGTGAGATCGTTTTTGTCAGTTTCGTAATTATATCGCGTTCACTTCAAATGCATTGTTAATAACTTAATAGACGGGTAGAATGTGTCGGCAAGGCAATAAGCTACGTACGTTAACGGAATATCAAAGTAACTTAACAATTTTTATAATAGAAGCAGTACTTAGTAAAAATACCAAAGTAATTTTCACATTGTACTGCTTTTAATTATGTAATAATTCATCCAACCGTTTCTTGTTATCTTGCCGCGATCTCCGATTAATTATTGCGTTGGAAAGTATAATTTCCGCCAATATGGAGTTTTTCGAAAATTATTCGATGTGTTAATTAAGTTGGAGTTTGACCCCTTTGTCCGTTTGTCTGCTAAAAGTACTAGATGTACCCGGCGTTGCTACGCGTTAACTCGTTAACTATGTATCTGATCGGTATAATTTTGGTATAACTTTTCAAGGGAATTCTTATCAAAGTTGACAGAGACATCAGTGCCGTGTCTCGTACCATTTCAGAATATAAAGGACAAACAAACACACTCACAACATACAAAAAAAAGCCAAACGTACTTGACCAATTTCAAAAAAATCTTTCATCATTAAAATTTTAATCCTTGAGTAACATATGTATATATTTACGGCGGGGTAGGAAGAATCCAAGTACGAGAGAGAGGCTTTCGCTTGTATGAAAAGTTAGGTCCGTTACTCCGACGCACGGTCGGCTCCCTATGCAGTCAAAAACTAAATTTCCAGCCTTGTGAAACCGAGACGCTGTTTTATAAGAGACACTCAAGTGCGTGAATTCTAAATATAAATGGATATTATTAGGTATATTATAAAATCAAATATTGTACATATTATAATTCCAGATATCCACCTACTCTGATAATTGGAAAATTATTTAAGTTACGCTTGGTTCTAAAAGTCCAATTAAAAACGAACAGGCTTATGGCTCAGCTTCATTTAAATATTGAATTACATTACTAGAAAATTCTGGTACGTAACTTTTGGATTGGTGCATATCGGTCATGTACACCTATCACTGTAGCAACGTAGTGGAGCATGCTCTGAACTCCTCAGTGATGAGGAGAGACCTGTAGAGCTTAATAGTGGGCCATATGTACCTAGAAGTGATTCGTGTCCAGAAAACTACACTCAAAATTACTATGAAAATTTGCGACTTAAGAGATTTTTGGGGCAAAGAATTTAATTATGGGTTCGTGCAAAAATATGTTATTGATTTCGTTTTGTATGTCTATTCTTCTTGTTTAGATTGACAGTGATAATATATAGCTCTATATAGCTAAGAAATAAGTCTTATCAGGCATTAATAAATACTATAAAGTATAATTAATAACATATTTCTAACTACGAATATGAAAGAATTCATACTGAATTTGCATCGGCTATTTGTCTTGGCAGGTTTCACGGAGGTGATAAAACTTAAGTAGTGATGTTACATGCAAATATTGTTAATTATTTTATGCGTGTATTAAATTAAATTTCTGTTTTTTTCCTTGCAATTATAAGCAGCTGCTGTTTTATGAAGCTACTAAGTATCCTGGCAACACAGTATGCCGTGTTCTTACGTCTATCATTAATTTATTAATGTTTCTGATATTAGCAGGCTTATGATACGGGTAAGAGCCATTTCGAGAAAACGTTTTATGCTAAGTACCGGTTAAATGGGTTTGTTCCGCGCCATCTAGTGTGAAACGTTATGACTATATACAATACCTTTTATAACAAAATCAATAATTGAATAATTTACATTAGCGTTTCCGTGTATTACTTTACATTATTTTCAAAAATGAAATCTTTATTACTCGTATTTTATATTATCTGATACAGAATATTAAATGATTATTTTATCCTCAGTTGCTTACTATGCTGAGTTTAACGTGTAAGTAGTGTTTAATATTTATAATTAAAACTTTGTTGAAAAACATTTCGAATTTCCCATTGCTCTTCCTCATTATATATCCATTAGAAGTGAGTACATCGCTCCAAATACTGTTACCGACCACTTTATATAACGTAATAATAAAATTTTATTGAAGCCTTAAATTAAAAACCAAACACCCTAATATTATATTCTAATAACTGAATTTAATTTAATGTATAACATTAAAGCTTACACTAATGAACAAAGTATAAGCTTCAACTTGCCCTTTGTACAATGAAATTATAATTCAATATAATTCCAGTATAAAAGCATTTGACGTAACGAACCGATGATGTTACCACAAAATGATAGGTAAGAGGAATGAAATTGCAGGTTGAACCATAGAAAATAAACTTCAAAGTGATGGATTAGTGCTTGTAAATATTTTGTACACACCTTTAAATTGTGTTGATAAAGGTTAGGTTGTACGGTTTATATAAGGGTTTTTAAGGTTTATTTTATTAATATATATAGCACGGATCGGCAACCTTTTCTTATATGACACAAATGGTATTAGGATATTGGCGTGGACTACATTTCATGTGTCGTCGATGAGAGGAGCACAAGAAACGCCTAGGCGTCGTGTAAATGTGGTCCGTGTTGACCGTACCGCAAAGGCATACATGCCGAATGTAGCCCGCGTGCTACGGGTTGCCGACACCTGATATATTGGGTTGATTTGAGTTTCATACTTTTTGAGATAGTTGAGAGTTTTGCCATGTTCAACTAGTTTTTAATGGGACAAAAGAATAGCTCAATGGAATTTGAACTCTTAAATACAGATTTTCTATATTTCAAGTTGATAACACTGCTGAGGAGGTCGTGGTTTTCCCACGTACAACCATTTTTGTGATAAAGACGAATAATTTGTTCTGTGTCTTGTGCAAAACTATATTTAAAAAGAATATCTAACTTTATTACAAACCAGATGGCCTTATGTGAGATGTCTCAAAATGTGCCTATTTCCGTTCGTAACCCATTTATACTACTATAGTAGCAAAGTGCTTCTTGTGTAATAAAGTGCATTAGTAAGAAAGACACCTTTTCCCAACGAGACAGGAACATAATTGTCTATTAATTGAAACAGCAGCGCCATCTATACTATTATAAAACTATAAAATACCCATTTGTAAATTAAAAATACACCCCAGGTATTACCATTTCCCGTTATGGTCAAATATTTGTTATTTATGCAACTACGCAGACACTTCACCTGCCGTTATGCAGTCGAAAATGGCGAATGGAAGGTAGTAATTAATTTAATATTTATTTATTTATTAGATTACACTAACAGAATGAATGATTTCAGAATTAAATAAACTTGAATAAAAAAAATATATGTACACAAAAACATGCATACAATCTTAATCTTACTATTACTATGCGAAAGTTTGTGGAGATGGATAGATGGATTGACTCGCCAAAATCTACTGAACGGATCTGAATGAAATTTGGTGTAAAGATAGATTATAATAAGAGGAAAACATGAGTATACTTTTTGACAATACACAACGTGGGCAAAGCCGCGGGCGGAAGCGAGTACTCTATAAAATAACTCAAAAAGGAATTGTTGCACTCGTTCACGGATCTGCAACCTTTTCTTATATTATGTATGAGGGCCACAAATGTTATACGGATAAAAGGACCACATTTCATGTGTTGTCGTCGCTAAAATCACAAGAAACACCGAGTTGCTTCATGTAAATGGGGTCTATTTGAGTCGCATCGCAGTAACATACTGGCCGCATAGCAATAGCATACTGGCCGCATCGCAATAGCATACTGGCCGGATGCGGCCCGCGGGTCGTAGGTTGCTGGCCCCTGGACTAGCTTCTAGAAATATCTACAAGCCCGGGGAAAAAGAAGAGAGAAGGGGAAGAGTATATTGTAGGAGCAACCTACGTCAGTAATGACACAAGGACCAGGCATCTAGGGAGACAAAAAGGAAGAAGCATCACTAAAAGATGGCGAGAAAGAGATGAAATAGAGAAGAGACAGAAACTTGCAGAGTCCACAAGACAAAGTATCTGTCTAAAAAATAATATGTATATTAACACATTGTGTTTAATGATAATATATGTTATATGTTTATTTAAAGGTATTTGTAACTTTTAATTTTTAACTTATTATCCAATCGTAGATATAGAACACGTTGGCCACCAATGCTACCAACACGAACACATTAAAAAAATATATTTTCCCTACTACGAGTTCTCGACTACTCTGTGTAGTGAGTCTGGCGTAGGTCCTGTTAATATTAAACATGCGAATATGTGGATAAATGTTACTTTTTCATACAAAACCCATTAAAGGTTTTGAATAAAATTTTACTTAAGGAATATAGTCTGGAATAACATATGGTTAATAAAAAAAATAGAGTTAATTATACCTTGTACAATTTCTCGTTTAGTTACACTTCTTCCTCATGGTACATGAAGAAGTAGTACATTTAGTCCGCTCATTAAGCCTTCTCAGAATAATAATTGTGTTATTATTTTATTTGTGATGTTCAATGTTAAAAAAAAAAAAACTATTAAATTTATTTCAGTCTGTTTCCTATCGGACTTAGTCTTATTTCGTTACTAAACATTATTTATTCATCATCATCTCA